>JBAJHX010000043.1:23642060-23677306 GCA_037176925.1 Amniataba percoides | reverse complement strand
GCTAGACCAACTCCGAAGTGGTGCTACGCTGGAACCGGTTTTTCTGGCCCCGGGCCAGTTCTTACGCGGTGGAAAACAAAAGAACTGGTTCCAGATAAGCACCAGCCCGGAACCAGCCCTGGAACCACTTTGGTGGAAAAGGGGTAGGTGGCATCCAAACTTGACATTACACATGAAGAGAACAATGAGCACAGCCCAAAATGCCTCTTTAAAACTCCTACTAAGCCATCATAGTCTCTTTTGTTATCGGGGCTTAGCAGCTAAACTAGTCAAGACATTGCAGGTGAAGCACATTGTGGTGCAATGGACCACCTCCTGGTCTGGCTAACAGCTCAAAATGAGCATTAAAGGCCTCCCAGTTAGCCTTGCCGTCATACCTGGGTCTTTTCATGAACGTTGGGAGAGTTTGCCTCTGTGTTCCCCAGACTGTCGTCTCTGTGGCTAGCCTTTGCAGAGCAGTCAAAGCCAGCCCCGGCAGAAAGTCTCATGGTCATCTCTCTCACCCACTTTCTGTGGCCAGCTATACCCTACTATGGCAGTATCATATAGCCATTCATCGGTTTCGTCCTCCCATTTAATCTTTCATCAGTCCCTGGGCAGCATCTCTCTCACCATGCAACGTTGTCAGCAGATCCCTTGTGCAGCCAATAGCCCATTAAGGTGTCAGGAGGTAACACCTTTTTCCCCCTTTTCTTCTGATATCAAATGAAGCATCCCGCAAGAGAAGCTACAATACGTTAGCTCAGTTTGATGCTACAGATTTATTTAGGACCATACATGTCAAAACAACAAAAGCCCCACTCCAGTAACTCGTGCACACACATGTTTAGCTCTAACTTCCCTCCTTGGGAGCTTGGGGCACATAGGTAACTTGACAAATGCACTGCAGGTGCAATGACGACAATAATTAACATATGATAACATATAACAAATAAACATACATATATAATTCACCATGGTGATTAAAGATAGAGAATCAGTGGAAACCCTGCACTTGTTTCTCTACGAGACTGTCTCACTGTGAGGTAACTTGTCAAGCTCGCCAAGTGGAAAAGATGGAAGTTAGAAAACCAATAACCAGTCGATAAAATAAATGGCAAATAAAATGGAAATACAACATTTTTTTTATTCTTTCTTCATGGCCTGGTTTGAAATACCAGTACCGGTCCATGACCTTGCCTGACCCCTGTCCTACCACATTCACTGTGAATCCAGAAAATAAAGTAGGAAATGCAAGACATAGAATAAGATAAAAAATAAGGAACTAAGATGTAAGATGACTGTGACACCCAACTGGTGAAATCTATGGTGCTGACTTGCAGTGCTCTGCATTATCTGTGTGAAAGTCATGGAGAGACTTCATGGGATGTCCCTGCAGCAACACTTGAGTCTGTGGTAGCAACACAGGGTGTGGAGGAGGAGGGCAGAGATGTACGAGATGCTCTGATGCAGTACTTGCTGCAGAACAGTGAAAATATTCTGTCTTGTATCTGTATGTGTTTTTTGTTTTATTGCTTGTATCTCACTATTATTTGCTAAACCTTTGTACCTTTTACAGAAATATATCCCCTTTTGTTTAAAAGTTGTATTTGGGAAGGTTACTAAAACTGAATAAGATTAATAAATAACAGAATTACTTTTCTTAAAATCATTGCACCAATACTTCACTGACAAATGTTTGGTTTGTACTGTAGACTCTTTTCGTCATAACAGATTAAATTGAAAATCATGATGCAATTGTTAACAATCACAAAAATGTTTATTACAGTCAGCAGCAAAATCCAAACTATTTACAATGTGCAAAGTACAATATGTAAGTACAAAGTATGCCTCTCCCACAACAGAGGGCTGAGGGCTAAGAAAACATGAAATGGTGGGAATGGGTCTCACACGCCGACAACTCATCACCTGCACTAGCTCGCTCAGCACACCATGGAATTCTTGCTTGAAGGCAGCATTCTGAGCCATCTTTTCTCCTTTGCAAGTCATGTTGCTCCCTTGCCTCATGTGCCTTATTGAGAAGAAACTGGATGTGCTGGTCACGCTATCCCTGATTCAGCTCAGCCTGCATTTCTTCTATCATACTTTGCAGGTCTGGTCTGGTTGGGACCCTTTTCCTCTTGCCTAGACAAAATGAGAGGTGATTAACCAGTGCAAGTTTAAAAAAATATATTGGGGAATACAGTTGAAGCTAAGAGCCAGTGGTTGAATGTGACAAACTGCTTTGTTGTTGTATTTAAGACAAAATTTCTTGTAGCTATGTTTCACTTAGGTAGATTTCAGAAGGGCTGATTTATGTTTCAAACCATTTTTTTATTTGCTGTGGTAGTTTATATATTCAGTTAAGTTGTGATTTTATTTGATTGCATTTTTGGCACTTTATCTGTACTTTAACCCAAGTAAATCATGATAGGATGTCACTGTGTCGTGCTGGACATTCTCAGTGTCAATGCTGGTTCTTGTGTTGATGCAGCTCCTGGTGCTGGGACAGAGGCACGGGAGCTTGGAGGGTTAATGGTGATGGAGGTGGATTCACATGTGGAAAGGGCTTCTTGAAAGTATACACACAACACTCACAGCATGAAATTGCAAAATGAAAAAAAAACAACTCTTTAACTAGTAATAACACTAGCTTAGTTCATCAGATGTAGACATGCTGACATTTTATTGTTTGCTCTCAATAGTGAATACTTCAGCAAACAAAAAATAGAAACAGAACAAGGGGCAAATGTTGATGGCTAACATTGAGACAACATTATTTGCAGATTATCTTTGTTTGTGATGCTTGTTGTGAGCTTACCACCAATCGTATCAGTAACATAAAAGATGTTTTACATTCTACCATGGCCAATACAGTTGCTCCATGCTCCAAGTGGTTAGAACTTCTCAGCATCTCCTTGCCTGTTCCTGAAAAAAGAGGCCTGATAATGTAACCGGAATTCCTGCTCTCTATCTCCAACACTTCAGCTTGAGAGAGTGACTGCACAGTCTCAGTTAAAGCCCCTTTTTCTTCTTTTTTAAAAGTAATAATTATATATCTTTTTAGTACTAATGAACTGGAGCTATATCTAAAATGCTTACTTAATAACACATATAGCCATATAGCCATTCCTTAAAAATACTCATTACTTGTCATTCATTTTGAAAGTAATGTTAAAACACTTATTCTAGACTTAGTTGCATTCATTGGGTGTAAAGAAACTTTTAAAAACTGTATATAAATGTGTATATATACAGTATGTCAACATAAGGCAAGGACAGTGGTACACCAAAAAATAACTGTTAATAAGTGTTAAGTTACTGTTACTTCAGTAACTGCTTGTAATTACAGAGCTGGATTGGCAATGCTTTGAATTAATTAATCACAGAAAAAACTCATACTGCATAGCCACAGTTCTCACAAATCACTTCACCAACAACAATGAGATATTAAGAATGTGCTACAGGTCAAGAGCTTTATTCTTTAGTGTGAGGTTACAAACTTAGATTTCTTGTTAAGACAAAATTAACAGAAGGCTTGTTTGTCTTCAGGCTTTTTGACATACCCCACAGTTCTCACATTTTTTTTCCTACAGTTGAAATATACAAAGATGAATCTTGATTAACCTTTTCTAATGTTCTGTGTCTATATAAACATAAACCTTATCTGACCAAGATCAAACATATGTCACAGAATGCTCTTTATAAATGGCCAATTACACTGTCCACATTCAGCCTTAAATACAAAACCATCCATCCATCCATCCATCCATCCATTTTCTAACCACTTATCCTGAACACACACAGCCAATCGCAGCTATCTTGGGGCGAGAAGCAGTCGCAGGGCTCACATTGAAAGACAGACAATTATTCACACTCACATTCACACCTAAGGCCAATTTAGATTTGTGCCACACAGAAGAGCCTGCCTCAACCAGGCCCTTCTGGGTGACTCTATTGGGGTATGCCATGCTACTTCACTAGTACACAAGTACAGTATGTGGTAATACTGTAAACATTGGGACTGTACAGCATAAAAATAACTTGGCTGAGGTATCAATCATTTTCCTGCCCATCTCTGTGATTCTGCCAAAGAATCACAACACCTTTCCAAGAAAAATGTGATACCTCTGCAGAATTTGTTTAAGTAAAACTCTCATGTCAAGCAGCAATTGACTATAAGTCATTAAGTGTTTCCTGGTAGTAACCTCTGTGTTTAACTTCTAAAAGTTCCAAATGACTGCAGCCTGCAGACCACTTGTTCTTCATTTGCTTTTTAGCATCTTCTTCTTGCCTCTATCTTTCCTCCATTATGATGTCAGGAAATAAGGAGCAGCTAGTCCCTGCTGACTCCAAAGGGTTCCCTTCTTCCATAGTCCTGCTGATTGCCATGATGCTGACCTGGTGGTAGATCTCCTCAGTTGGGTGGGAGTTTCGCATGGCTAGGTACATGGGGGAGTTAAGGGGTACCAGCAGGCACTGATGGCAGAAAATGGGGAAATGATTCCAGTTTGTGTTGGAAAAAAATACAGAAGCATTTTGAAAATAAATTCGTCAACACCAACAATCATGTACACAAACCCATGCATACTCTTTAAAACATACATACCTCTTTAAAGTGTTGAGGCAGTGCATCTTTTGGACAGAGAAAGTGGTATATACATTTCCAGTAAACAATGATGACCACGAGCAGAGCCACTGCCACTGTCATAATGACAAATGTCACCACTGCTGCCACCCAAGAAGCCTCTTTTTCTGCAAAACAATCAGACCAAGAATAACAGAAGTTATCCACGCATTTCTAATTCTAATTCATTGCTGTTTGTTGTAATGTATTTTGATTTGAATGAGTGACAGCAAAACTACCCCACCACCACCTTAGTCACAGAATGTCACATTATATTCCTTGTTATGTTACTACAGAATACCAGGAACAGCTCTCCTTTAAATACAGATCAGTGCAGCATCAGCACTAATTCTGGTCTCAAAGAGTACCAATAATTATTAATAATTTCCAATGGGATATCTGTAAATGCAATGTCCACTTTGCTAAATCCTGGAATATCATTCAACCAGAGGAGGACATTATGTTTCTGGATTTGGACATTAACCTGTCAGGTGCATCGGACTGGATGACCATGCAGTCGTACTTTGGCTATCTCTTCATGCTGGTTCTGGAGAAGCAGGAGAAGTATGACAGCTACATGTAGTACGTTGCCACCATGCAACTCATTGGGAACTCATCAGGACTGCAAAAGCAGCCTGAGAATTTTGCCTACCAGCTGGAGGTCAAAGGGCCCCTGGAGCCAGCTGACCTGACAGGTCAGGCCATGACTGTATGGCCACAGCCTGCCTGGTGATTGTTTTCTCCCTGCTGTGGTAGAGAAGAAGATACTGGGAACACCAGGCTGGTGACTTTGATACATTTTTGTCACTGACCAACTGCTTGGATACTATTTGTTATTGAAAAATGCTTTGTCATTTGATACCAGTATGCATGCAGCACACTTGTACCACAATAAAATAATGCTTACATTATTATTATTATTGTCTAGGACAGCTGAGAGAGACAGGGGACAACATGCAGTAAATGGCCCCAGGGTTGCTGCGTATATGGGCGTGTGCGTGTGCCATTAGGGTTTTTTTTTCCCCAACTCCTTCCTGACAAACTGTGTTTCTGTAAAAATTGTAGTTCCATGCAGTCCTGTCATTAAACTTACCTAGCATAATAGTAATAATAGAATAGTTTGTCCTCCTTGGGGACTTAAAATATTGCTCAAGATCTTCTAATGCTACTTTTATGTTTGACTGTGTCCAAAGTCACACTCTCAATCACACGACAAATGTTACACGACACCATTTATAGTGTTGTGGGATTATTAGCAGAAAGCAGTCTACATGCCATAATAATAATGTTCCTTAGCTCTTCTAAGGTCACTTCTCATCTTTTTGACAAACTATCAAGAATACCACGGCAGTTCTAAATATGCTTCTTGGTGGGCCAGGTGAGCATCAGCAACAACACTGACTAAAACTCTTTGTTACCACAGCTGTCTGTACAAATATTTCTGCCAACCCACCCAATGGATGTCAGTAATTTTCATTCTGAATCAAAGTGGATGAGGACTGATCATCCAGCTAACATTGCCATCCCTACAGACCTTCCTCAAGGACTATTCTAGAAAAACATTCTTACCGTTGGTGGTCCTCTCACAGACAGTTTCGCTGGGCTTGCTGGGGTTGGTGTTCCTGTCTGTGTTGATTTGGACATCAACGCAGTACTTGCTCCAGGGGTGCAAGTCATTTAGAACTACACGGTTTTGCTGTATGTTGCTGATACTTCTGGCCTGTGGGAAGCAGCACAGATGTAGTTAAGTGTGTGCCTATGATTACCTGCAGCAGCTGCAGGACAACACAAAAACAGTCAGTGGAGAAAAACAAATACACAACAAAACTACATGTATACAAAAAAATATTTCACTACAAGTATGAGTTCTTTTAGTCACACTACATAAATGGCCTCTTTTTGTGTTACATATTTGTAGTCCTATAATCAGTTAAGACCTACAGTTAAGGTGAAAATTATTGGCCCCCTTTATGAAATAAAATAAAACCTTTACCTATTCAATGACAAACACCCAAAGTGTTTATAGTTTGTTTGGCTCCACAAGACCAAAGATAACATCTGCATAAGGCCAAATTAACATTTTCACTGATTTGATGAACTGAAACAAGAAAAAAGCTAAAATGGCCAAAATGATTAGCCTTCTGAGCCTTCCTGATCCAAAACTAACAACAACGTCTTGGTTAAGTTGGCACATCTCCTGGGGGATGTTAAACCATTCTTCCATGGCAAGTTGTTCAAAATCACCCAAACTGCTTGGCCTCTGAACTTTGATTGTGGTATCTTTCAAAAAGCTTCGGACCAACAATGACTCTATGTTTTGAGGCATTATCTTGTTGGAAGACCCACCAACGACCTAAACCAGGGGTCGGAAACCTATGACTCGTGAGCCAGATGTGGCTCCTTTGATGACTGCATGTGGCTCTTTGAGCCCCCTCCTGTGGTTCTCTGTGGCTTGTGAAAGTGAAAGCGGTCATTTCTACCTCACTGCACCTCTCCGTGAAAGATGAATGATTACACACTCGACAAAATGAAAACAGGTCGTGGTGCACTGCCCCCCCACTCCCCCGAACATGTTGTGACTCCCACTGGGTGTTGCGCTGGGGGAAACACTTTCAGTGGTAAAGGTTGTCAACCCCTGACCTAAACGTAGACTGTCAGCAGACTTCTTGATGTTATTCTTCAAAATATCCACATAATCCTCTTTTTAGTGTTCCCACCACCATGCTTCACTGTGGGAACAGTATTTTCAGAGTGGAAGGCCTCACTCCGTCATCTGGCAAACAAAAACAGCAGCCATACGCCCAAACAGCTCAAGTTTGATTTCATCAGACCAAAGGAACGACTTCCAAAACTCATCCTCATGTTTCAGATTTTCCTGGGAAAACTTCAATTGGGTTATGAAATGCTGCTGTGAGAGCAATGGAGTTTTTCTTGGATGTTGACCATGAAGTTCACCATGATGAAGAGCCCTCACAACAGTCTTACATGAAATGTTGCCAGTTCAGCAGAAATCATCTTTGCAGAGATCAGAATCTTTATTGTCATAATGTTTTGTCATATTGAAATTAAGATAGGTGACTCCCAGCTGTTTTATTTATGTACAAAGTCATAAATAAAAAGTCCATCCATCCATTTTCTAACCTGCTTTATCCTGAGCACACAGGGTCACAGGGGTGCTGGAGTCTATCCCAGCTATCTTAGGGGCTGCATTGAAAGACACTCACATTCACACCTAAGGGCAATTTAGATTAGCAAATTAACCTGACCTGCATGTCTTTTGATTGTGTGAGGAAGCTGGAGTTCCCCAGAGAGAACCCACACAAACACAGGGAAAACATGCAAACTCCACACTGAGTTGTAGAGTTGTAGCAGCAATGTACAATAGGGGGATGAGTCAGTTGCTTAAGTGTAGTCAGTGCATAGCTCAAGTTCTCAATAGGGGAGAAAAGAATATAACAACTTTGGTGTAAAAGCTATTTTAGTCAGGTAGTTCTGGTTTTAATGTTCCTGTACCATTTTTTCCAGAGGGAGGCAGTACAAACAGTCCATTGGTAGGGCTGGCGGCCATATGTTGGGCCTTCTTCTGGATCCAGCCAGCGTATATTGAGTCCAGGTCTGGAACATGACTTCCCACAGTCCCCTGTGCTGTGCTAAGTCCTTTCAGTAGTTCAGCATCAAACACTGTTGCACTCACATACATTTCAGCTTCCTGAGGAAGAAGAGTCTTTGTTGAGCCTTCTTTACCAGGTGAGCTGTGTTCATGGACCAGGTCAGGTCAGATTTGATGTTGACACACTCAACTGCTTCCCCGTGGATGAGGAGAGGAGCGTGCTCTGTCCTCCTGAACCTCCTGTCGTGCACCATGACCTTCTTGGTCTTGCTGATATTTAGAACAAAGTTGTTGTTTGAACACTACTGGGTAAGATGCTGGATATCCTCTCTGTAGTGGGTCTCATCATTGACCCATATGGTGGTGTCGTCGGCAAACTTTATGATGGTGTTTGCGGAGTGGATGGCACAGTCACTGGTGAAGAGAGTGCAGAGAGCTGGGCTGAGCATGCAGTCCTGTGATGTGCCTGTGATTAGGACCAGTGGAGAAGATGTGTTGACTCCCATTCTCACTTTCTGAAGCCTGCTGGTAAGTCCCTGATCAAGACCCTTAAGATGAGCATCCGGTATCCTCTGTCTGAGGTCCTCTGTCCAATTTCTTTGCTTTTTGAGACGATGGTATCACTTATTACCAAGATTCTGAAGCAACTCTAGAGTAGTCCCTTTTCATCAAGTGGTCAAGTGATACTAATTCTGCTTCTTGGAGTCACTTAAATAAGATTCAGTGCTAAGGTGTCGTTTCAAATCTAGTTTATGTGTTTTGAAAGCACAAAATTACATGGGGGCTAATAATTTTGACCATCTCAGTTTTCACCATATTTATCGCTTAGAAATTTTGAATATTTATTTTACATTCCAAAGTGTACCAAAATTTGGCCAAATCACTAATGAATGATTTGCTATATAGAAATGTATGAATATTGCAAACATTGGGCATTATTTTAGGGAAATGTTCATTAGTGTTCCCTCGTTTATCGCAGGGGTTACGTTCAAGAAATTGCCCGCAATAGGTGAAATCCTCGAAGTTGGATTTTTACAATTATTATATGTTTTAAGGCTGTAAAACCCCTCAACACACACTATATACACTTTTCTCAGACAGGCAGTGATATTTTCTCGCATATCTCTCTTGTTTAAACACTTTCAAAGTTCAAACCTTCGTAGATTTATAAGATGTAAATATGGCAAGCTGAACACATTCTGTACTGTACACGAGACGCGGCATGGAGGAGATTGATTGACAATGATCTACCATCCCTTAGCCAATCTGGATGCAGAACAGAATGGGCGGGTTTAACCTTAGCCAATCAGTATGCAGAACACAATGCACATTCATATGCTGTAAAAAATAAGTTACAAAATTGCACTGACAAAAATCCGCGAAACAGCGAGGCCGCGAAAGGTGAACTGCGATATCGCGTGGGAACACTGTAGTTCCTAGAGGCCTGATAATGTTGACTTTAACTGTACTTGTTTTTTCTGCACTTCTCAGAAGTTGTACCCAGCCAAAACCTGACAGAAACTGCCTGCTCCACAGCCACTTAAATCAATCAATAAAAATAAAAAAGAAATAATAAAAGAAAAGAGGAGTTGTACACTGCCACTGCAGGGGTACAACAAAGGAACATAGCAAAATTAAATGTGGACATTAGATCTCTGTCAAGTAAAACTGTTGTTAAAATGGATTTACTCTGTCTTCCTGAAACTTGGTCACAGCTATCTTTGATTCAAACCTATTCATGAACCCTAAAGCTAAATCAACTTACTGTATGTGTGTGTACTTGGGTTTTGAATACTGGCAGAGCCCATCACGTCAACATCTATTCAAATTCAGACTGTTTGATGGGAATTATAAACAACTTCCTCTTCCTCTTTATTGTCCTTATCATCACATAACATTCTTTATTCCACTTTTAAAGCACCTCAGAGTTTAAAGAGTACAGATATTTTTGTCAGGGACAAGCAAGCCAGGAATGAGATCCCCAACCCAAATGGTTAATAAGGTTTTGCTTTTCCCTGTACTCCACCCAATAACCCTAACTTTATGAGATCCACTAGAAATAACACACTTAAACCAGTGCACCACACCTTAGCCTTCTGCCCATCTTTCCAGTATGTGATGTTGTAAGTGGCTAAGTTGTAAACATTCCTGAGAGCTGAGATCTTGAACACTGGATCTTTAATGCTGACTTCGATAGTAGCCCCATTTGAGAAGAGAGAGACATTGGGTGAACCAATGATGGCTGAGGAAGAGACAAAGAACAGAGTGAAAAAAATGTATGCACAAAATGTCAAGATAGAGCTGTTCTTCCATAAAATTCATTCCGTAAAAAATAAGCCCCAAGGCTACAGTAAATGGTTGCAGGATTGAAAAAAAACTATTTAAAAAACACACTTTCTTTTATTTTACAATAATAGTGTGACATTTAACAGTTTTAGTCATTCTTTAATAATTCTTTGGAACATGATTATATTATTAAAACTCATAATTAGTTATACATCTGTATTTATACTTCTGTGGGACCTTCAACCAGTCTGTTTTACACTACAATTTCTGTGTGTCAAGAATGTAACAAGAAAAAAAACATCAGACATCATACAGATCTCACAAACAGTGAAATATGACCTTCAAGGAGAGTATTTATAGACAAGTTCTTAAACTGGGCACAATCATACTCTGTTAGGCGAGAAAATGCAAAAACACTGCAAAAACAAGTGTCAAAGAGAACTATTTCAGATGTTCTATGATTTCAGCTGCAGCTGCATGTACCTTATCATCCATAGAGCTCAGGCCAGATTGAAAGAATAAACACTACTATCACAGAGAGAGTGACCAAAACTACAATGACAGGCTTGAAATGGCCTCATGGATTGCCTATTGTACTGCATTTCATTCGATACAAAGATTACACAGTCAAGTTGATTTGTTGATTTTAATGGTATTAAAGCCAGTAAACCTTAGGTCACCGGAGTGTCACTGTCTTAACTTGCCGTTTTAAGTCTGGCCTAATAGTTATGGTTTTTCTTGCTAAGACTGGACAAAACATATCTAATATATAGACTTCAGAACAAGTGGGCTTTTAGATTGGATAGAGTTTTAGGGACAGAGAAAATCCATTGAATATATATAGCAATGAGGAGCTGACTGATTTGATTTGATTGATTTTAGGTCTAAATAGTTCTAGATGTAATAGTTCTACTAGTTCTAATTTAAGTGCTTAAATCCATCTTAACATTTTTTACAGTCTAAGTTTTCAAAAGAAGACCACTTGTATTTACTGATTTATATCAAAGTGTAGTTTTTTAATAAAACTTAACACGTGTTGTGTTTTATAGCAGAAAGCCACAAAACACAGAGTTACTACTTACTATCTTTGTCCAAGGTAATCTTGTTACTTTCCACCCAGGCAGAGCTCTGTGTCCCCAGCAGCGCCCGCACTCTGCCTGTATACATTCCGTACTCACTGATGGAGATGTTGAGACAGGAGAAGTCACACTCAAGGAGAGAGATGTTCACACAGCCTGCTCTGTAGGGTGTCACTGAGGTTCTGTGGACAAAACGTGGTTATATAGACTTTCCAGAGGTGACTTCAGAGAAAATTCTCTCTGTCGGCCTGACAGTGATTGAGTGAAAGTGTATTTTTGTATCTGTATGTGAGTGCTTGTGTCGTTTTTTTAGCTGCAGGTTTAAAACATAACCACTTTATTTATTAACACATATTATTACCTCAATGGATGGAAGCTACTCTGTTCTTAGCTCTGTTGTGGTCTCCACTAATTCCACCTTTGTCTGTCTGCTGTTTGATGGTGTGCATGTAGAGTGGGACCAACTGGTAAAATATCTTGTCCATATGGTTATTTTATCATTTCCTTTCTAAAAACAAGGTTAATGAAAATGAAATTGTGGGCCAGAAAACCAGTCACTACTTTTGTTGCTGATAAGAGGAAAGTCTCACTGGTCCCGGTTTCTTTGTTGAGGGTTACAGTAGGGCTCTACAGCTAGTGCTTGTTTACATTACGAGTTTATGCTCGTGATCAAAGCTGGTGGTTAAAGCCAAACTCAAAATCCAAATACACAGCAAAGAATTTAAAGTCAATATAAATTTGCTGACATCCATGACATGTAACAACAGATCAGAATGGTAGATAAAACTCATCACTTCAGAGAAACAGAGTCATATAAATGATGGAGAAGGTATTATCTATTCATATGTAAAATACCATTTAAATAGCTTATAACTGCTTTTAATGAGAAGAGAGGAATTTTTGACTCACAGTATCCAATACTTGATTTTAATTTTAGTAGTGGAACTCCACACCATTTGGTTGGAAATTTGTATCTTTTCGTTGTTACTTAAAGCTCTGAACATTTCTTTAGTTTTAATAAAAAATATCAATAATTGTATGACTACTAAATGCTGGCCCACATCCCTAGATATTTCTCCAGCACTGGGGAAGCTGCTGAGAGACAAATTCTAACTACTTTTCAAGTTATAACTGGTGATTGTCTTTGTCTTGTATGATATTAAAGTGTGTTTAAGGTTGGACATAATAAGCTACAATCACAGAAATCATACAGAAATTGCGATGGGCATTTCTAATTATTTTCTAACATTTTATAGATCATTTGATGAATGAAATAATTGCTAACAAAACTGTAGCTTAACCATAAATAGGCTACGATGGTCGCACAACAGTAACCAACAAAGGAATACGTGCTTATAAAAGCGAGAGAGAGAGTTTATTGGTCCTGGGATTAATTTAGACTCACTTGTACTCAGCTGTGTAGACCAGGCCGCTGACTGCCCCTTCAGGTAAATCCCACATCAGCATCAGATTCATGTTGTAGGACTTAAAGCGAACATTAGTGGGTGTGCTGATGACTCCTAATACCACTGCAGAGACCAAATTCAAATAGAATAGGACAAAAACTTCATGCACTCAAGAATGGAGAGGAGAATAAATGAGAGTACATTACTTATGATATCAAAACCAATATCGGGATACTAGTAACTGTACATGAGGTTTTTCTAGTAAATAACCCATGTTATATGAACTACAATTACTGTCTTTATGATCATCAATGTTTTCTTTTTTATTTCTATCAAGTGATGTTTGTGAATAATATGGTTAAAAACCTGTTCCATCTTTTACCAGCTTATCGTCTATTTCTATACATATTTCCATCAATGTAAATTCAGTCAAAGTATGATTCCAAATGACTGAATATAAATAACTGAATACTTACACGTGACTGGACTACACTAAACTTCCTACACTCCAGTTAGAGATAACCTGCGAACACTCAGTCAGTGATTAACAAATTCAACAAACTTACACAGCTAAACCATATTACCTCTAGATCCGAACAGTGCTGAAATCGACAGGATAAAGGCACAAATGGAAGCTGACATATTTTCCAAAACGCTCTTCTCTCGATTTTTAAGGTAACCCAGCTGCGTAGTGCCTCTGTCACGACAGAGGGTGTATTTCCTGGTAGCGTTCGCCCACAAGAGGCGGGGAAGTCCGCGGAAACGAAACTTCTTGTGCGGGGCTTTTAGTCAGTCTACCGGTGACCGCTGCAAAAAATATCAGTCAAAAAATTAGTCTTAGCCTCTAAATGAATCCAGTATTTAGAAAGAGCTTGCAGTTGTACCATTCAGGTGTCGTGATCAGGAGTCATTCGGGAATTTAGATATCAAAATATGAAGCGGTGGATTGTAAAGCTTTTACTGACCCTATAGTGATGACTGTATTGTTACCATGTGAATATACTTTTTACAGTATATAATTCAAACTACCAATACGAGCAGTTGCCTAGTGCGTCACCTGTTTATGCAGGTGGCATGACGTTGCAGACGCACAAATTAGAATAGCTCTAGTTTGCCTTTTCGGTCTGTAGACTCATATCCATATCAACTGCAAATATTAAAATAACTGCATCTTTTACGTTCCTTGGAATTTAAAATTTAAAGATAAACATACTACTACTAATCACAAAACCACACAAATGTAATTTAAACTAACACTGTAAAGTACCAACAAAATCTAAATATATTGTACAACATATTTTATTGACAGAATTGTACAAAACAAAACAATAGAAATGACAAATGCAGTTTGTTTCAGGAAAATGCCAGTGACAATACATTAGGTAATTACAACTATTCTGGACATTAAAATAAAAATGTTAAAATATCTTCTTGACCAAAGTCTTTTTTATTTGTACACCTGAGTACAAAAGAGGCATTCATTGCAAGCGTTATATGTACCACCGGTGTTCCTAGGTTACTTATTTAGAAATAACTTTTATTCATATTCACTAAAACTGTCCTGACAGTGGTACATAAGACAAATAATCTGTGATAAAACTCAGTGTCCTCTGGTATCACCTACCACTCCTAATGCTTTTTGCCAGAATCCACCACACCTTGTTCAAAACAACCAATCATAGCAGAAGGAATGTCTGACACAATCAATCATGCACACCCTACCGTCACCCCACATGCACCTTCACAATCAATCTCAAACTCTTCTATGTTACTTCACAAGCAGCAAGAGTTTTTGTCTCCACAACAAGAAGCAGCAGAAAGAAAACTAAGCGCCTCTGTGGCAACTACTTCTTGTACTTCAAAGAGAAGGAGACAGAAGCTGTCAAGTGAAGAAAAGAAGTTAAAAGAAAGAAGCAGAAGCCTGATATAAAACAATAGGAGACACCAGAGTCTTTGAGAGGTGGAGAGAGCTGAAACATTCAAACTGCTGGTGAGTTAGACACATGTATGCTACTTACCACTGTTTAATTTATGTTTGATTTTCTTCAAATTAATCAATCAATTAATCACAAAGTAAAGATCTCACTGATTACAGTAACAGCCACAGTGATTCTTATGTTAATGTGATGTTGGAGTGAGCAAATGTTCTCCAATACAAAGACTAATGGTTTTGTTTGATCTGAAAGTTAAAAATATTGTTAATA
This sequence comes from Amniataba percoides, assembly GCA_037176925.1. NCBI lineage: Eukaryota > Metazoa > Chordata > Actinopteri > Centrarchiformes > Terapontidae > Amniataba > Amniataba percoides. Next base: position 23,662,115 of record JBAJHX010000043.1, on the reverse strand, counting down.
TTGTTAGGTTTCCAGACAAACATGTTAGCTTGGTGTTTCTCAAGATATTGATGTGTTCCTTTCCCCTCACAGCTAAATGTTCATGTAAGTGATTTACTGCATATTTAACATTATGCACAAGTTTTTCTTATCAAACAAACATGTCCAAAATAAGTGGTCATTCTTTTACCAAACAGATATTACTGTATATTAAAATTCCTATGTAAAATATAATGTTACTATTTCTTTTTTATGAGCTTCTTGGATATTAGTGGTATAGTTGTTGATACATTTATCATTTATGCAATTAAAAACAAATCACAGTAGAAAATATACTCAGCACATTACCAGGCTATTATCCATACAGGACCTCTACACGTAGCAGTGTACCCACTGCCCCAGCCATAAACTGTTCTGTCTGCTGCTTTCTGGCTGACGGTTCTGCAACATTCGAGTCTGAACCAGCTGGTAAAGTAAAGTGGCCTTGTAAAAACTTGCTCTACAAAAAGCGCCGACGTACATAGCTTCTGACCTCATTCCATCTTGACCCTCTTGTCGCCTCTGCATCCCTCTGTATGTTTTGCAGAGGATAGAAAACATACAGAGGGATGCACTTGAAAGATATATTACAGGACCAATGACTCATTAGAATCCTCTCCTCCACTGAAAAGCCTGGTCATTTAACAGGTGATTAGAGTAGGAGGGAAAAAATGGCCCAGTTGTCCAGCACATAGCTCTTTGAGGCTAGGCAGTGTTGGTTTTTCTCTGGACTGAGGTGGAAGTGACCCAGCTGCATAGGTTCTGCTTCTAATGTGGGACCAGACTCAGAAGGCTTTGCATCCTGTCATCCCTGTTCGGTTTACAGAGGCAGGAATAGATTCAAATTCAAATACAAATTCAAATCTATTTATTTAAAGCCCAAAATCACAAACACTGTTTGCCTCAGAGGGCTTTACAAGCTGTACAGCTCACTTTCTCTCTTGCCCGCGTGGAGTCCTGTAGTATCTAGCATTCTATATGTTGACTGATGACTTGGGTTGGTTATGTTTAGTTAGGGGTCTTGTCATGGTGCCTTTCTGTCCAAGGACCTATGACCCTTCTAGAATGTAACCATATGTTCTGTCAGATCTACACGAAAGCAACCATCCTATATAAGCTGGTGGTTAGAGCTGGTGGGCAGAGGAGCTTCACATTGGCTTTGATCCCTCTCACAGGCAATCATGATGACTGCCTGTACTTGATGCTCTACTTCTTTGTAATGAAACCATCTTAATTTACAAGAAAGACCGTGTGAGTGGAGTCTTCTTCATCATCTTCACATCATCACTAAACAGTCAATTGTCCATGGATTGCAAGGGTGATTAAATCTCCAACGTTAGAGGGTTTGGGATAACATACTAATATATCTTTCGCTGACTCACTCAATCCAGGTGCACTTCCTCAGAAGAGGTTGAAAACAAAGGCAATCTTGGCTGCTGTAATATCCCCTTAAAAGTAAAGGAAATAAACTGACACACCATTTAATTGAGAGAGTAGATATAAAAAACATTAAATTTTATTTGTATAAACTCAAAATACTCCTCAGTGTACAAAAAGGGTTCTCAAAATGTAGGGTGAGACGGGCAAAGGGGTTGTGCCAAACAAAAGAAATAAAAGATTAAAAAAATGGTGCAACATTATTATCTATCTACAATCTACTATCTGCAAGGAAAATAACTCAATGAGAGATAACTGAAATGCATCCGCAGTCACAACATTTACCATGCAGAAGTCATTGCAGAACCTTGGAGGTCTTGCAGTCAGATGGTTATCTGACTTCATATCCAAGAGAAAAGGGAAGCTCTATGGGCAAGAGCTAGGCAAACCCATGCTGCACTAGATAATCAACCTCCCTTCTCACAATCTCCCTCTTAATGGAATGAAACCGACAGGCATGCTGCTTAATTGGAATAGGGATAGTCAAGACAATGTCATGTCCTGTGACTGACTGGTGACCAGTCCAGGGTGTACCCCGCCTTAGCCCTAAGAGAGCTGGGATAGGTTAGAAAATGGATGGATGGAAGACAATGTTATGTGTTATGACAAAGGTTTGGGAGGGATTGTCATTAAACAGACATGGGAAATCACATAATAGTTCCTCCACAGATTTGTCAATATCCCAGTATTGCAGCTATATGTGGCTTAGCATTACCCATTACCAACTCATGTTGAGAGCTGTTAAGACTCAGGACCAGGCAGATCAACCCAAATGCAGGACAGGACTCTTGGTTTTAAAGGTTTTAATAAAAGATCGTACAAAGTCAGATTCTTGGTTGTTGATTTCTTTGGCTTGAATTGGCTCGATCTTCAATGGACACCGAGATGAGACAATGACTTGACACATGAAGCACATATGACAATCTGGCGACGAGACAGGGGAAATGCAGGCAATGTGACATGAGGTAATGGGCAACAGGTAGAAACAATCAGGCAGACAATCATACTGGGAAAACACAGAATGGGAGGAAGTAAAGGGACCTGAGATGAGAGGAGAGTTAGGCATTTCAAAATAAAAGACAAGATAGAACAGGAAGCAGAACAAGACAGACATAGAAACTTAACAAACACAACAAGTCATGACAAGAGTTCTCTCACTTTTGAAATGGATGCCTTAAAGGTGCAGTTGGTAACTTTTTCAAACTGCACTTTTATTCAAATTCACTCAATCAACTGTGATAATAATCAGTACCCTCTGGCCCCACCCTCTTTCTCAAAAGCTGTTTTTTAAAATCCACCATGTCTGGGTCATAACAACCAACGACAGCAGGAGGAGCCAGCGTCAATCACTGCTCATGAACACACATGGCTCCTTGGTCAGTGTATGAAATTAATTACGCAGTTAAGATGTTAATGATTACACTAATAGTCCGTGGTGACTTTTAAGTTGCTGTGATGTTGAAGCCGAGCCAACAGTGTAGCTCGTTTACTAGCTGTGGTGTAGTAAGTGCTAAGGGAAGAGGCTAACAGTTAGCTTTGTTTATCTAAAAGATGAAAAAATATTTGTGAATTTGTGAAATTTCCAGACAGTCATAGCGGTTTGTTGGTAAAAATAAAAGGAAATAACCTGACACACCATGTACTTGAGTACTTGTCATTGTTGCATTGACCATATCACACACATTTATCAATTTTGTGGTTTGCTTTCTTGCGATAAAATTGGTTCTGTGTAGGATGCCATGTTTTTCAAAGTTTATTTTTCCATTCCCTATAACATTGGTTCCCAACCCCCAGGTGTTAAGGTGTTTAACTCCAGATATTGGTTTACTTACTTCTGTCTTCCTCTCTGTGCGCTTTACCAGTACCTATTTCATCCATCCATCCATTTTCTAACCCGGTGTATCCTGCACTCTGGAGCCTATCCCAGCTCTCTTAGGGCAAGAGGCGGACCTATTTCAGTCAATGAATAAATTAAGCGCCCAAAGTGAGGAGGATGTGGACGTGAGGAACACACTTCGGGTACCACCGCTACCCCTCAGTGGGATCGGCTCATTGCAGAGACACAAGCATAGGGTTGCCGATTTTTTTTTCTTTGGATGAGTGGTATTTCAATATATACAGTATATTTATATCTTACCATGTGTCATTTGTTATGATTATTATCTTTATATAATTCAGTTTAATTGTAAACCCCCCAGTGCTTCCACTCTGCTGCTGGTACAAAATAGTTTGTGGATCCCTGTCCCATGAGGTAGGCAGTGCCTTGCATTGCAATAAAATATCACTGCTTAGTTTGGTCACCCTTTCTGTTTACTTCCATATGATGCTGGTATAAGGTTCAGCATGTAATACCTGTATTAGTTTGACCATGTTTTTGTCCTTTTTAAGACAGAATTGGCAATAATGGTGGCTTGCATGCTGTGTGCCAGCAGAAGCTTGATTCTCTGTAGAAAGGTCAAAACGGAGCATTATTTCTTTCTTAGTCAATATTTTATTTGAATATTTATTTCTTACGTTGAATATTCCTCCAAGGATACCATAGTTTATTTGATTTGGAAGCAATGTATATTTTAATATCATGGGCATTACTTTTTAGTTTTACTGCTGAGAACCATGGCCTCAGATTTGGAGGTGCTGACTCTCATTCTGACCAAAACTAACACAACTACCGTACATCGTATGGTGAACCATAATTATAACCATGTATGGGCAACAGGTAACAGGTAACAGGTAACTGTTTTGACAAGGCTTAGCATGCTATGCTAACAAAAGGTGTGCACCTTGACTCACCAATTCTGCACTCGGGTCTTCCGTTTATCAGAATCGCAGTTGTGCTGGATCATCTGTAACAGCTGGCTCGCTCGTGCACTCACCCACCTACCTGAGGTTGTGCATCTATGTATCAGAAATGCATATATACCAGACCATATATAGATGCTTGCTCGCTCACTCAATGGCTTGCTCGCTTGTTCACCTGAGGTAACTCATACTGTGCAGCCTTTGTACCTTTAAACCTGGAAGCCTAGGTCCAGCGAGTGCAATTGGCTGATAAGATGCTGCAAGAAGTACAGTTTGCCTTTACAGTTAATCACAATCTTTAGTAATACAATATAAGTGAAAGTAAAAACAGTGAAATCATTTTCACCATACAACTGTGCAGTATAGCTAAAACCTTTAAAAAAACTTTAAACATTCAACCCTCCCTTAAAGGTGCAGTAAATAACTTTGAGTAGAGTCCTCTCTCTGCCTGAAAATTTGAATCAAGCTGTGCAGAGGAGCGAGGAACATGGGATGTCTTACAGAGAAGGCCACAGCAGAGAGAGGGTCTGCTGGGCCAAACACCAGGGGACCTCATTATTCAAGTAATGTAATTATTTATTATCCAATAAAGTGTGTTTTCTGCAGTGATGTGTCTAAATACATTAATATAAAAACAAATACAAACACTTTGCTGATATGACCCTTTGGTTTGGACAAATTCAAACCAAAGGGTCAGCACTAGACATGAAAATGTCTCAACAGTACTGCCTAAGAAGATAAAAAAAACCCTGAAATATTAACAAACTTTATTTTTGCATAGAAATGACAGAAAAGGTAGGTTACTGAAGATGCAAAAATGCATGTCATTTATGGTTAACATAAACTTTTGTTGTCGATTTGTGCTGAAGACAGGTTTTTTATTCAATGCAATAACAAGCCTTTGTGTCAGACCAGAGGAGAGAGCAGACAGACATTAATGTGATCAGACAGTTTAATTCTTGAATGTAATGTAACAATAATAATAACAAAAAGGAAATAAAAGTAACACTGAGTAAGAAAAATTCAATTATACATGAATATAAACTCTATTATCTTGTCTGTCCATCATAGCACTGATCTGAACACAGGCTGTGTGTGTGCTCAGCCCAGCCCTCTTCATTCTCTTCACCAGTTACTTCTGCCATCCACTCCACAAACACCATCATAAAGTTTGCAGATGATACCACCATAATGAGCCTCATATCGGACAATGATGAGACCCACTACAGAGAGGTTTACAGTTTACAGTAAACAGGTTTACTACAGTTAGGTATAGCAATAGGTACACCAAGCAACTAATGCAGTCTAATACAACAGCCCTGCAATGAATTCTATCTCTATAAAGGTTCAAATGTTTTTGTTCAGGAAACAGTTATTCAAAATTATGGTCAGTTTTGATTACGTGACACTGAATTGTAAAAAACATTAATTCACCTGGACAAGCTGAACATCCAAAACGTTGTTAATTCTGCCCTCACACAATGAGTAGGTACCATAATTTGTTCAATGGCCAGGAGAGTCTGACCATATTTGGTGCAATGGCCAGGAGAGTCTGACCTTTGAATGTCAAAAACAGTTTGGTTCCTACATTAAAGCACACAGACACATTGAACATTAATATATCTGTAAATATTGTTTAAATCTGTTTGTTTTTTTGTATATCAGTGATGCAAGCAAAAGTGTACTACCTGTAGTCACTAAAGAGGATTAGCCCACCCCCATCTCATTCAGTTCTCAGATGATCCCTGTCTGCACAATGGTCCGATAGTCCACACAGGCTGGTTAATAAAACTGTTGTCCTGAACAATTTGGAATGCAGTAGATCAGGGGTGTCAAACATATGGCCCACGGGCCAGATCCAGCCTGCCAGGAGGTATATCTTGGCTCACCTGATGACTTTGCTAAGTGTGAAAATTAGGGAACGGCATAAATTGTATTTCTATAAAAGTAAGTGCTATTCCTAACCAGTCCACTGGGGGTCGCACTGTATTAGCATCACCAGTGGGGCTCCAGGTTTAGGAGTACAAATGTTTTCCTGTTTTTTAGATCAGTCCAGTAAGTGTTTCAAAAACAGCATAACAGTGCTCATTGCCACAGGCAACAAAGCTTACGCCGATATTAACATTAACCAATACGGGACTAAACTGATTTAAGTAATATAGGGCTACACAAAGCATTTAAGTAAAAAGTTATGTTTGAAAAAACATACCAAGAATCAACAGAAGAAAGTTCATTAGTAGTTCTAGACATATTTAGGGCATTTTTGCACACTTTTTATCTCTCCCATGACGTTATTTCTCTCACCTTGTAATGTTTCATCATCAACTAAGTTTTCATGTTTGTCATGTTTTGTTTCCTGTTCTGGCCTTTTATTTCGAAATCCCTAACTCTCCACCCATTTCAGGCCCCTTAACTTCCTCCCGTTGTGTTCTTCCCGCTGTTGTGGTTGTCTGCCCCACCCTGATTGTTTCCACCTGTTCCCCATGATCACCTGTGTCTATACTGTCTACGTTTCCCTCTGTCTCCCAGATCGTAACCTTCAGTGTGCTATGTCAAGCCACAAACCAAGCAACCAAGCCACAACAACTTGTAAGATTGTCTTTATCAAAACCTTTAAAAAACCTTCCTGCTTTGTCTGTATTATCTGCATTTGGTTCCACTTGCCTTGAGGCCACCCATAACACTCCTACAGCGTCCATTACAATTGCATGCAAATAGAAATTATGCAAATTAGGTGATTACATCATTCAGCCAGTTGCTATTTTCCTTACTGAAGAATTGGCATCACTGAAATCAAGCAGATAAACAGTGGGCTCTTTTCTGAGTTTTTGGTCATTGTGTTTCTAGTTTATTGTAGAAATACCTTAAAATAGGGTTTAATATCCAAAAATTTCCACTAATGATTTAAACATAGAGAAATATTGTTGTTATGTCTGGGTTATTATGCTATGATTTTCTGGTCTGGCCCACTTTAGATCAAAGTGGGCAGTATGTGGCTCCTTAAAAAAAAAAAAAAAGAGTTTGACACCCCTGGACTAGATATAGGGTGTACAATAATTGATAAGCTTCAGCCATGAACAAAATATTCCCAACTCCAAACATTTTTTCACTTTTTCTGTAAGGCTGGAAGGTAAGCCCCAGACAGGCTCTTGCCATAGGAGTTTCATTGCAGTGGTACACTATTCAAATGATAAGACAGGTGTCCTAAGACAAACTCAGGGAGGACAGAAACCTTCAGTGGAACAGATAGACAAAAGCTTGCTTATTTTAAACATTAGGTGCCAGAAAAAAAATCACAGGAATAACTGGCTTGTGGCAGGCACATGTTCATAATGACATTGCTGTTAATCTGCAATTCACACTTGAATTGAGAAAGTGAACCAGGAGCCACAAGTCAGTTTTACCCTCATGATGATGTGCCATTACAATAGTACAGTTCAGATGTACTGGTGTGCTTGGCTTAGGAGGTAATGTTACCAACTGCCATGTGTCCTGCCTACATGTAACAATACATAACACATATTTTCAGCTGGCCTTGAACAACCGGTGCCATGACAAGCTGTCAGGGTGCATGCTGGAGGCTGTTTTGGGACCTTTCACATTGGGACAGAGGGCCATGGAGCATCCTGGAAGTTATTTCAGGGCTTTATCTTAGGCCCAGAGATCCAGAAAACAAACAAACAAACAAAAAAAAAAAACACTCAGACAAGTACACTACTTGTGTACTTGATTACTTAATTCCCTTAATTAATTTAATTAATTGATCAATTTGCAGTAGTTAATTTATTTGTTCAATAGTGCATGTGGTACTAGGACCACAGCAAGTCAGTACAAAGAACAAGGACAATAAATGAAAGGTAATTAAAGGTTTCCATGTCAGTATATTTCAAAGTGCTTCCACTACTGAAGATTTATCTGGACTTCACTGCTTTGTTGGCCTTCAAAGAGAAGTGTCTATCCAGGACTTGTTGCCTGACATGGAGAGCTTCTTCCTCTATAGGCTTGTGCCCCCTACCTCATGATTCTTCCCTAAACTTTTCCCATAAGTGTTTGGAAGGTTTTGCAGAGTACAGATGTGGCCCATTATAAATGATGTGAAACTGGCCCATCATTTCACGTTGTATTATGTTGTTTTATCAGTTTTGTTTGTAGTTTCAGTACCTAAACTAAATTTAGCTACCTGACAATTGTTATCTGTGTTGTCTTTAATTTACTTATCAGTCACTTTTGTGCATATGATCCCTTAATTACCACTATGATTCATTACCTGAGTTCACTCATTCTTGACTGATCACCACTGTTTATTGGGTCAATGGGAAATTATATCAATGGGCAAATGGACAAGCTTTATGCTTTATGGCAATATCTTTAATTGTTTGTTTTATCTGTGCAAGAGTCCAAAACCAAAATATATCTAATTTAATATTATACTAATATTGAACAGAAAATCAGGAATCCTCCTACTGGAGAAAAGAGAACTAGTGAATTGTTCACATTTTTAGCAATGGCAGCAGCAGATGGAGGTGTCTATTAAAATGATCACTGACTTAAACTTCTGAATTTTAAAATGTTACTGAAATATATTCTGTTGATTGATCAATTCATTCTTCTTCAAATCACTTCATCAATAGTTTATAAAAATCAAAATGTGATCAGCTCAGTTATGTCCCAAAAATCAAACAAACTGATCAACTTAATTAGCATCCTCACAATGGACACACATGATGTGAGTGTGTACATAAACTTTTTTTTAACTGAAGGTGAAAATGAACAATTTATACATTAAAGTTCCACCACACATCACATGCATCTGATACCACAGTTCTGGGTAGGCGCTGTCTTAGTAAGTTGAGGCTCAGCTGACCACCATAGACACCCATTCCTATGAGGAGAAACCCCAGTGCACAGAATGCACCCAGCAGGCCAAAGACCACATACACTGTGGAATAAAAGGACATGACATATATCAGAATTGATGGCTTTTGCTGCTTGCAATATACAATTCTCAGAACATCATAAATTCCATTACAATAACTGGAAATTTAGTTGTCCAACCTAACGTGCAAGTTTTGCAAGTTGAGGGTGCTAGAAAATAGCACTGACAGCAGGTGTTGTTGTCAAGCTAAATTGTTAAATGGTTACGATGTCGGTGAAGGTTCTCATTCATCCAGGTCATCGTTCATCCAACGTGTTTGAAATCAGGTCAACTGGACGTAGATCTTTCCTTGAAAACGTTTCACCTTTTATCCAAGAGGCTTCTTCAGTTCTGGTGGTGGGTGTTGTGGCTCAGCTTATATCCAGTCTGGGAGTGTGCATTAGCTATTCACCCCCAGCCACACCTAACGATGGCCCAGAACTATACATAGAAACTAAACAACCACTTAGACAGCGCATGGCCCAGCACAGAAGGGCCAGTTCATCAGGACAGGACTCAGCAGTTTTCCTTCACCTCAAGGAGGAAGGACATTCTTTCCAAGACAACAATGTCCAAATCCTGGACAGGGAAGATAGATGGTTTGAGAGAGGAGTAAAGGAGGCCATCTACGTGAAAGTATAGAAATTATCTTTGAACAGAGGTGGTGGTCTGCGACACTATCTATCTCCCACCTACAACCAAGTCCTTTCTAGACTCCCAAAAAGGACTCAGCACATGGACAGATGTGGGGGGGAGTCTTGCCAGTGACTCCATTAGCATTTGAGTCATCAACAGTTGTTGAAACCCATGGCTAACGACCCACCTGACGGCTATTGGGGTGTCAACAACTGAAGCTGAGGCCACACCCACCACCAGAACTGAAGAAGCCTCTTGGATAAGAGGTGAAACGTCTTCAAGGAAAGATCTACGTCCAGTTGACCTGATTTCAAACACGTTGGATTAAATGGTTACGTTGTTATACATTAACATTTCTGATAAGGAGAATTAAAATTCAAATAACATTCCCCTTTCATTCTATAAACCACAAGCATAACTGGAGACGGAAATTAATCTATTAAAATCAGTTCAATTTGCTTTTTTCCCCAGTTATCTTTCTGACTTTTATGAAGGCCATTACGTGCTATGTTAGTTTTAGTTAGGTATACCTCATTTATAAGTAGCTGAGTCTATATCTGCACAGTATTTCAGGCAAAAGAGGCAGCAAAGAAAGTAAACCCTTTGAACATGAAATACATAATATCACTGTCTTCATGTGTTTTCACTCTATAACTGATGAGAGCTCTAGTTAGAATGACTGAATGGAATAATGTGAGATCACTAAAGTCCATGTAAAATCTTTTCATACATTAATCACTTTTACACATTTAGCATGTCTGACATTAACCTGTAGAGTAGAAACAAATCTAATACAGTCTGTATGTATTTATGTACTGCTGTGCCTTTAACATGAACCTGACTACCTTAAATTTATAATTATTTCCTGTAAATTTGTTTCAGAAATTACTCAGACCTAATTACACTGACAAATGTTGTCATTTTATATTGATTGTTAAACATTATTGTACAAAATTCCATTTCATTAGTCATTTCATTTGGGCTTCAGCGACATAATCCTTGGACAAAAACCCTGGCCATAGGGACATGGAATGTCACCTCTCTAGGGGGAAAGGAGCCTGAGCTTGGAGTTCACCCCAGTGAAAAAGAGGGTTGCTTCTCTGCGCCTTCGGGTTGAGGATAGGTCTTTTGCTTTTGTTTGTGCTTACAGGTCAAAACAGCAGTACAAAGTACCAGGCCATCTTGGAGGGGTACTTGATAGTGCTCCACCTGGAGACTCCATTGTTTTACTGGGGGACTTCAACACTCATGTGGGCAACAACAGTGATACCTGGAGGGGCATGACTGGGAGGAATGGCCTCCTTGATCTGAACCCGAGCAGTGTTCTGTTTTTGGACTTCTGTGCTAATCGTGGTTTGTGCATAACAAATACCATGTTCAAGCATAAGGGTGTCCATTGGTGCATGTGGCACTAGGACACCCTAGGCTGGATGTCAATGATCAACTTTGTTGTTGTTTCATCTGATCTCCCACCATATATCTTAAACACTTAAGTGAAAAAAGGGTCTGAGCTGTCAGCTGATCACCACCTGTTGGTGAGTTAGATCCACTGGTAGAGGAGGACATTAGACAGAACCAGATGTATTGTGAGGGTCTATTGGGAACATCTGGCCGAGCCTTCTGTCAGGGAGGTCTCTAACTCCCATCTCTGGAAGAACTTCTCCCAGATTCCGAGGGAGGCTGGGGACATTGAGTCGGAGTGGACAGTGTTCTCTGCCTCCATTGGTGATGCAGCAGTTTGAAGCTGTGGATGCAAGGTCTCTGGTGCCTGTCATGACAGCAACCCCCAAACCCAGTGGTTGACATCGGAAATAAGGGATGCTGTAAAGCTGAAAAAAGAATCCTATCGGGCCATGTTGATGCAGTTGATGGGTACTGGCAGGCCAAGCAAGTTGAAGCCCGGGCTGCCCTGGAGGCAAAGACTCTGGTCGGGGAGGAGTTCGGTGAGGCCAAAGAGGAGGACTATCAGTCAGCCTCAAACAAATTTTAGTTTATGGAAGATTTCCCAACCAGTCCACATCTGTTTTGTGGATCTGGAGAAGGCATTCAACCATGTCCCTTGTGGTATTATGTGGGAGGTACTCCGTGAGTATGATGTCCGAGGCCCTTTGCTAAGGGCTGTTCGGTCTCTGTATGACTGCATTGGTTTGCATTGCCAGCAGTAAGTCAGAACTGTTCCCAGTGTATGTTGGGCAGTGGCAGGCTGCCCTTTGTCACCAGTTCTGTTCATAATATTTATGGTTGGTGGAGAGGTCCTGCTTTATGTGGAGAACCTCTCCACACCAAGCTGGAGAAGTATCTCAGGGTCTTGCTCACAAGTGGGGGAATGTAGAGCATGACATTGACACGCATATTGGTGTAGCCTCTGCAATTACGCTGTCGGTGTGCCTGATCGTCTTGGTGAAGAAAAGGCTGAATTTTGGGTAATGACTGAAAGGACAAGTGGCCAAAATGAGCTTCCTCTGCAGGGTGGATGGGCGCTCCCTTAGACATAGGATGAGAAGCTTGTATGGAGCTTAGAATTGAGCCACTGTTCCTTCATATTGAGAAGAGTCAGCTGAGGTGGCTCGGGTATCTGTTTGAGAAACCCCTGGTGTCCAGGCATGTCCCACTGGGAGGAGGCCCTGGGGAAGACCCAGAACATAGTCTCTCGACTGTCCTGGGAACACATCGGAATCCCCCCAGAAGAGCTGGAGGAAGTGTCTGGGTTGAGGGAAGTCTGGGCATCTCTTCTCAGACTGCTGCCTCTGCAACCCGGTCCCAAATAAGAGGAACTTGGATGAAAATTTCTTTTTTTTATGATGATAGTGATAGGCTGCTGTACTTTTCTATTATGTCAATTCTATTATGTCTTTCTATTTCATTTAGGGATGCTAATTATTACAGTGAACCAGTGACATACGTGTGCATCTGGGTAGAGGAGTGCTGGTGAAGGCACAGCAAGGATTACTGGAGACACTTTTGGAGTTGAAGATCGATGTTACGGAGACAGTTACACAGTACTCCATGCCTGGCTGCAGGTAAGTGATCAAGTTCTCTTCTTTGAAAGGCAGGCTTAGTCTGAACTGAAACACAGACAAATTAAGTTGGGACATACAAGTGCATGTGATGACTGAGAAGTAATTATTTGTTGTTTAAAAGGTAGGGTGACAGCATGACTGTTCTTATAACACAGTATAAAACTCCCCATTCAAGACAGACAAAGATAAACAACTATTGCACAACAGAGCATCATATCGTCACACCTCGTGGTGACACACAAAAGTGAAAATAAAATGAATTAAACATTTTAGGAACCCTGTTGTGTTTTTCATCATCCCTGTCCTATGATTTCAGTGGTTGCAGATGGGCCAGAAAACATTTGCTAGCAGGAGGAAGCATTGCTACATATACACACCACTTTTGCAGCTTGAACTGAGCAGGCCATCTACCATATATACCAGCTGAGATGGAATTACTTTTTTCACATGAGCAACTTATGAGCAACTCATCCACCTACTTGGCATGGCCAATTAAATTATTTTGGCTTGGTAATCAAAAGAATCCAGTGACTCTCTGTTGGATACTCACCGTGGTTGTGATTGGTTGTTTTGAATAGGATGTGGTGGATTCTTGTCAAATGGCCTATTTTTGATATTACAAGAAATTACTATCTTCTTGTAATTTCAAGGAAATGTTTGTCGTAGCTGCCCTTTCTTGCAATTCCAAAGAAATAGATGCAGTTACTGTGGTAAAGTTCATGTGCATCACTTCCTGTGTTGATTATATTGTACTTTCCTCAAGAGCTTCTGTGGTGTTAAGAACAGGAAATGTAAAACAACAATATACAGACTGAATTGCTCATTTGAAATAAGTAACTGTAGATTTGCAGTGTCCTCTGATTTTAGTGTTTTTAAGTAATACAATTAATCGCTGAAGAAAATGGCCCCTGTCTTCTGAATGTCACACTTAAAATTACTTTTCTAATCAAGATGGATTATGTTGAGCCTTTTTATGTTTTGAAATGTCTATTGTAATGGTTTGAGCTCAACTGACTGGCCTGATCAGTGCTTAGCACGTGTACAACTGTGTGCATACTGGGAGAAATGTGGAGTGAGATCAGAATCAGAATTAAAATCCTTAATTTATATCTGGAATGAAATTTGATCATGATGATTGGAATAACAAATGTAAAGATGGATTGCTTTTTCTTCTCATAATTTTTTCATTTCGTTTTATCTAGCATTTCCTCAAACACAGGCAAACATGAGTTGGTGAGAGGAAGACATTTGTTAAACCACAAACTCTTAAAACATCAGACATGTGAGGGAACATGTTGCCTTCTGAGCCCCTACAGGCTAAATGGTCTTTACAGTGGAACGGAAACTATATTTTGAATAGACAAAAACACAAAATATGAATTCCTGAAAGAGAAGTAATGGTTATATAATTTGTTTGCATTTAAATTCTAGTCAAGCCCCCACCAAATTAGCCCTCCTAATAAGTGGGTTCTTTATTAATTCAATAAAAGTGCAAATCAGAATTAAATTTGAACTCAAATCTAAGTTCTAGTTCCACAATACTCTTGTTTTTTTCAGAGGAGTTATAGCATGGGTGCTACAGGGCTTCATGGAAGAAGCCAACTGACTTAATTGTCTGCCATTTATATCCCTAAACCTAAAAACTATAATGTAATGTGATCGTTTTAAATATGTACAGTCAATTGTAAAGCAGAATTTGTATTTGAACCACATCCACACCTAAACTGAGTGTGAGCTGAAGCTGTGTAACTGTAGAGAAGAAGGTAATTTATGTTAACATGGCTTTTAGTATAAAACTGTCACTATGTATGTCTCATGTTCTACAACAGTAGAGCATGAGACAGATAAGATAAAAATCAGACTCTGAGTTAAAAAGTAAGAATTAGACCAAGTAATACTGCAGGGCAGGGCTTTGTAGGCAAGCTAGTGTGCATCGTATAAAGACCAACTGTTTTAAGGATGGAAATAGAACAGGAGGCCCAGACAATAACACACATAAGTTAGACTGTATTTGGAAAAAGTCGAGAAAGCTACTGAGAAAAATGTGAAGAAAAAAAAAAGGTATTGGTACTGGCATGCACTTTGAAAATAGTCCCCAGCTTCAACTGGTTATTGTCTTATCATATGCTTCCTTGTTTATCAGCTTAATGTCTTTTTTTTAACATTTTGGGTTCTGCTTCAATAGAGATAGTCCCATATTTACTACTAAAAGGCTTTGCAGAGATGACGTGAAAGTTACATGATAATTATCTGTGGGTGAAAAATATTAACCCCTTTTACATTAAACACAGTCTTTTTGTCTACTTTGAAATGATGCATTAGTGGAGCTTTAAGCTTGGCACATACCTGTGTCCTGTCCCTGGTCCTTTGCACATGGATGACAATTCCTGTGTAGAAGTTCTTTAGCTGCTGGAAGGCTCTTGTGGGTACTCTAACCAGCAGGAGTAAACAATTCCCACATCCGGAAACAGACACATCTGGTGGCCCAAACACAGCTACAGGGAGAAAATAACCCACTTTCATCCTTTTGGAAAGAGACTGATTGCAGTAATTTAAAAAAAACTGAAGCAAAGTTGCTGCCATTGGGAAATACCTCCATGTTTACTTCAGGAAAATTCATCAGTACACTATTCCATGTTTATAGGAATCTTAAATATCTTGCTTTCTAAAACCTAAGAAAGGAGGTTGAAGTCATCCAATTCTAATAATTTCACCCTCCAGAGCTGAGACAAGTCTGTAACTTTTTAATCATTGATACATATATGTTTGTGTGTTGGTGGACTCTCACTGTCTGACAGAGGCTGGAACCTTCCAGATGAAGTCCAGTTGGAGGTTTGGGTGGGGGTAAATGCCTGGATGCGGGCTTGATAGTGCGCAAATGGGTCCCTTAATACTCTGGTTAGGTTACATGTCTGTCCAGCTGTAAGCTCCAAACAACCAGCTGCTGGTTTCCACACCTTTTCCCTCCAATGTGAAGGAAAATAAAGAGGGATGAAAGAGGGTTAACTAATGGCAATCCAAGGCAACTTGTAACAACTGCAGGTGAAGGTCAGTGTAGAGAGGAGAGAGAGAAAACCTTACCATGGTCATGCTGAATAAACTGGCAACTCAGTGGGCTGTACATTGTTACATAAAATGGAAAATGCTTAACTCTCTAGCAACTGCTAAAAACAGTTGCTGGAATAAATCACAATAAATCCTGCATACATTTCTGAGGATTTACTTAATTAAGGTTACCATACCTGCTTGGTGCAAGAGGGTTGTGGTGGCAACAGAAAAAGCAATGGGAAAGCAATGACAAAAAAAGACAGTTTTTTTCTCATTGCTACAAGACACAAATAATGCACACAGGGTATGATATTTTTACTTTAAAGTAGATGGAGGCAAGGGGTATGCATCATAGTGGAGAAGGGCGATGTTAGCTAGTCCATCACTTTGGTCCAGACTGAATGGTCATAAATTAAACTTTCAATCAGTTATTTGATTAATTCAGTCAAGACATTTGTGGCCCTTGGAGGGTAACAATCAGTGATCCCCTGACTTTTTAATCAGTGCCACCAGTTGACATATTTTTGGTCCTTCTCTATTCTGAAAATATTCTGGGACTAAGTAAAGGAATTGAAAATAGTATTACAGAATATCTCTTGATTTCTGATTTAGAATTTGTACTGCCAATAACTGTCTCTACACCCCAACATTTGTGCGTGTTAAAATTTGGTTTCCAGTAGAAAGACAGGAAGTCCTACATAATGGTCTGGAGTCTGTTTCGTTGTATCAATCAAATTGCTCTCCCTTTCCTTTCTATCTAAACTCCTGGTGTCTGTTAACTGAATACCTGAGGTGAAGGATTTCGACAGTGAAATGGCTGTTGGAGGGGGTCTCTGGATCAGGAAGGAAGCTGAGCGTATGCTCCATGTTGAAGGAAGAGATGGAGACATTGGAAGGTGCAGGCAGGGTAACATACATCACTGTAGAGGACACAATATGTATATCACCTTTTTAATTCAAAG
Organism: Amniataba percoides; assembly: GCA_037176925.1. Taxonomy (NCBI): domain Eukaryota; kingdom Metazoa; phylum Chordata; class Actinopteri; order Centrarchiformes; family Terapontidae; genus Amniataba; species Amniataba percoides. The sequence continues at coordinate 23,645,280 of JBAJHX010000043.1, read as the reverse complement.
AAAGAGTGTGACTGTTATTTTCAATTATCGTTTGGTATTTATTATTTTATATCTATGCATTGCTACTCATTGATGAATCAACCATGAGAAGAAATTACAGAAACATTTCCTGCACTGTTTCTGTCATATTAGTTCTGTTGTATTACATAATGTAGGTGGTAGAACCTATATAATACAAACTAAGTTCATTCTGCACTCTAAGCAACTACAAAGTTAATCAGGATGAATGTGACCTTGCCACAATATATGTACAAATATCAGTCCAAAAGGTATAAAAACAAAAGACAGGGAGCTGATCTCTCTCTCTCTCTCTCTCACACACACACACACACACACACACACACACACACAAATAGAACATCTCTAAACATCAATAAATCTCAAGAAAACAAACATTGCCTGTACCAACATTCATTCATGTCACATATTCAGCATTTAAATCCCATTCTTCCTTCTCTACCTTCAATCCCAGGAACATTTCCAAGGTGCAAATGCAGAAAAAGCATAATCCACAACCCCATTGTCTTGCCCAGACTGCGTTTTGACTTGCAGTTTTGAAGTCTCCTTATTGGGTTAGAGCACACAACATATAGAGGATGGGAGGGAGCTTGGGGTATGTGTGGGGGTTGGGAAACAAACACCATTTGTTATCATGTAAAAGGCTAAGTTTCTGTTTCCCCAGAAGCTCCTCCCTTGCTTTTTGTTCACATCATGGATTTCACGGTGAGCTTTCACAGTGGCTGTGCAGGAACTGGTGCCAACATTAAATCTGACTTTATCTTTACCTTGTTTCTTATCTGTGAGTTGTATTTGTTGTTAATGTGGTGATATATTTGTCTAAGTAAACTTTCTTTAGCCAGTACACAGAAATACTAAAGATTCTGTAAACATGGAAGATTTGCTACTGCAATAATGCAAATAATAAAACATGACTTACAATCTAAAATGCATCTTTACTGATTGTGAAATATACATACTTAAGACTGAATGTCATATGCCACAAGAGTGCTATTAACACTGATTCTTCAGACTAATTACACACTGAGTTGTATGTATGCACAACTTTACATACAGTGTAAAAACAAGAAAAAGTTACAAATATGGAATTTATGTAGATCATATTGTTTATATGAAGTTGGCTCTGTAGTACAACTACAATAATGAATTACTACTATCCTGATGTAATGTCTAACCTCAAATAAGTAATTATATGTTAATGCTGTATGTTGTGAAGTTAACAAAATATGAAAACGATCATAATTACAACATTATGATATAAGGTGACACTAAACAAAAACAGTCACAATATGCAGTCACGTTGTGGAAATTAATCTTTGACCTAGTCATACAGCCCTGACGTGCTGTCATACATAACCTAAAAGAGCTTTTGTTTGCAACAAAGATTCAAAAGACTTTATTGTCATCATGTTTTCACATGACGAAATTGATAACTTCAAACATAAATATATGTAAAAAAAAAAAAATGTACACACATATTTTGCAGTACAATGTACAATGGGTGGTAGTGGTGGGGGGGTGGTGGTAAAGGAACGACGGAATTTGAGGGAAAACTACCTATCTGCCACTGGACGTGGTTAAAGCCTCCGGCTACGATCACAGCCGTCTCTGGATTGTTGTTCATCTGCAGACTGATCATGCAATACAGCTCCTCCAGTGCTAATTTAGCATTAGCTTGCGGTAATATGTAGACAGCTCCTCTGTGTTTCTCTGAGGCTGCAGAGAAGAGAGCGCCCCGCCAGGACTGCCGGGTCTGGGATGCTGTTATCCACCCAGGTCTCGGTAACGATCGCCACACAACTGTCGATCTCTGCAGAGACAATCTTTAGCTTCATCTCGTCCATTTTGTTGACACGCTGCAGGCGAGCGAAAGATAACTAAAAACACGAAAAACCAAGAGAAGCCGGGAGATGCTCTGTTAACTTTCTTGTTCAACACTGAACACTTGATAGCCTTTGCATGTAAACATATCATATTTAAATGTGTTTGAAATAAACATTGAAATAAATCAACCATGTTTCAAACTCTTGTGACCTGGAATGAGCTAGAAAATATGAAATGTGAAATTTAGCCCAACAACTGGCAATGGCAAGTGTTTTCCAAGAAATGGGAACCCAATCGCCTAGATCGTAGACCTAGTAGAGAATAACTCATCACAAAAATTCTTCACTAACTTGATGGAGGTGAAATCAGAGAATCCCTACTAAGAGTGCTGAAAGCTTCACAGTCTGTCTTGGTAACACTGGTTTAGCACATTCTGAAATTGGAAAGATGCATAAAATGACATAACATCTAGCTGGAAAAAATGAAATACTTGTATGTTACCATATGTATTTTTATGAGTTGTCTAAGACATTTGCACATGAACGGCCCACGTATCCAGAATGCTTGTTTTCGTCTTCCTCTTCATCAACAGAGCTAGAATCCATTTCTATGGCAACTTCATTAGTGTCCCAGTTTTGTGAGGGCAGGATTTGAGTGGCGTTGTACATATCTGAAGCAGAGGAAGTATCTTGCTCCACCTCTAACATGTTAAGATGTGATCTCTCCTCTTCCTCCACCACTTCTTCCTCATGCCTTCCAAAAGTTAATGTGAGGAGATTCACATCCTGGCTGTCCCTGTCTCCCACCACCTCCTTCTCCTCCTTGTTTGGCCTGATTCTTCCTGCAGTGAAACTGTCTCTGTCTACGAAAGGACAGGGATTTGAAGCACACATGTCAGATTCTGATAGAGAATCAGAGTGTAAGGCGATGTGTGTACTCAAAGTATGGTTCGATCCAGCACTGGGCTGGGGTGTGAAGTCAGATATTTCATTTGGGGAGTAGCTTGGCAGTGGAGCTGACAAAGATGATGATGAATATGAGGAAGAGAGACAATTAGTGCCCAATCGCAGATTATAGCCTCCTTCTCTGCCCCCACTAGTGCTTTCCATTGTACTCTCACCATCACTCTCATCTGATAAAGTTTGGTTGCTCCTCTTTTCATATGAAGAGGGAAGTGTTGGTTTCAGATTCCAGAGAGAAGACAAGGTTGTGCTGCAGGGTGCTACAACCAAAATCTCTTCTATGTTGTGGACAGACGTCTGAGACAGAAAGACAAAGAGAAAACAAAATAAATATAAAAATAAACGTGTTGGATAATTGCAGGATATTGCAGATATGCAATAGTTGCTATATATGTGTGTGTGTGTATATATATATA
>JBAJHX010000043.1:23620520-23640694 GCA_037176925.1 Amniataba percoides | reverse complement strand
TATGTATGTATGTATATGTACACATATATGTACACCCTTCATACCCTTCTTTTAAATGCCACAGCGATTTTGTTATTCACAAATACAGCAAATACAGCACCGCAGACTAATTTAAATAAATGTGGCAATCAGAATTATTAATTATAGTCAACTTCATAAATAATCTTTAATCTTTATCTTTAATCTTTGATAAAAACCTTGCCTCATGCCAAAGTGTGAGTGATAATGACATTTAAAAAAGATTATTTACATTTTGTATAGGTGCATCTATATCTGTATGCATCAAAATATTTCCACTACTCCCTGTAATTTTTATACAAAAACCACAAGACTCTAAATTATGAAACCGCAAGATGTGCAAAAAAAACAAACAAAACAAAACTGTACGTATCTCATGAACATGTGAAAGTTTACATTTTAGAGCATGCAGTGAGTTATTGGAGGGATCATTTACCTTTTCATCTTTTATTGGATGATGATACTGTCAGGTATATTTCATGTTTTCAGGAAAGTGAATAAATCCACCTCTGCTCTACTGTTGTTCTATTTAGCTGATGGTTCATTTTCACAGTTTCCAGTGCGGCAGTTAAGGGAAAATTCAAATTAAATTAAGTGATGCTGACTGTCTATTGATTGTCTGATTTTTGTACCTCTTATTGATGTGAAATCATTTTTGGCATTTTAGGTCAAACATTAAATTTATCTCACTATTAGTTTTGTATCACCTTTATTCCTGTCAAACCACTAAGCACATATCTGATCATGTTGTTTTAAATGGCTACAATAGTTTGCAGATTTTATTTTGGCATACAATTTTAAAAAGGTTCATTTGGTTCACCTGAAAAATATTTTAACCACATGAGTGAACCTTCCACTTAAAGAGGTTGACACAGGTACCTTCCATTAATTACTACCATTATCAACAATGATTATATTGTATCATATTGTATTGTATTACACAACAATTAATTGTATTAAAAGTATTACTTACGAGGACAAGTGGCAGTGGCCTTTTCAGACATATGAAACCAGTACGGACCAGCAGGGCTACAAAAACAACTCCAGACATCACCAACAAACACAACACGGCAGAGATCAAGGGATCTGCAGAGAAGAAAGGAGGCAGTTGGACACAGTATTATTATAATTATTATTATTATTAGTAGTAGTATTAGTATTATTATTAGTATTAGTATTATTGAACCCAGAGAAACATGTTGCAGAGAGATGTTAAATTTCTTCATCATCAGCATTACTCAGTAACTAATACTAACATTCCTAACTTTCAGGGGGTTGGTGCCCTTACCAAAGGTGAGGGTAAAATTTAATTTTTAACAGCAAACAAGGTGTTTGAGTGAAATTCAAATCATCCTTTACTCTGTTACATTAACAAGTCCAGAGTGATCATAAACATGAGCAATAAAACACAGACATATGCATCAGTTTTACTGAACTGCATGGACATCTGAGTGATCCACTTATGTAAAGCTGAAATTTTGTGTATGGCCTGCGGAATACAGATCTGTTCTTGACATGTGCTTGACATGAGATGTTATATTTAGCTTTGTTTAGTCAAAATACCTGTTGTTCATTCAGATGTACTAACTGATAAGATAAGCATGTAAACCTAATCCAAATTAAACTGCCCTGTCACTACTGCCTTAGATTGCGCACTACAACCCTGAATTCAATCACTGGCTTATGAAGTGATTTGTGTGTCTACATTTAATTTAAAACTAAACACACACAAAACACATCAATTTAATAGTACTATGTCCTCTATTCAAACAATGGTATCAGTTGTGTCTGTGCTGCATTTCAATGGACTTTACATCCATGGCTGCCATGTTTTGCACTCCTGAAAAAAGAAAAGTGCAGACAAACACAGTGACTTGTACCTGCAGCAGCAAAACCAGTGGTGAAAGCACATACGGGCTGGCTGTAGGTGGACCTCCTGGGCACCAGACTGTCTGAGAAGCAAACTGAGACACAGTACTGTCTGTCAGGGGCCAGATTGTTCAAAATCGTTCTTCCCAGAGACTTGGTGTTCATGGTCTGCAAAGAGAGAAACCATAGACAGATATACTGTAAGTACAAGAATTAGAGAAGACACCCACAGGAAACTATGGTGATTATATGTACAACAGTGGGCAGCATTCATAACATTCATCATTTTACACCAGTTCTGTACCAATTAACCTTGAATGCCTCAGCTGATCATTATCCATCCATCCACTTTCTTCCACTTATCTGAGGCTGGGTCACAGGGGTGAGGCAGTTGAGATGTTTCTCAGGTGGTACCCGAGGTGTTCCCAAGGCAGATGAGATGTGCCTTGTTAAAAAAGGGGGACCACAACCACTGTCTGCCTCTCCAGGGGTACAGTCCCAAATGTCCCCCCCCCCTTATAAAAAGTTAGCAGGGATTACTGAGGAGTTACGCTTAAAATACAGTAGTGATAGAGACAGAGGGGACACAGACGCGCAAGACGGACAGATCTCAAGTAGCTTATGTATCTCCTTGTTTAAAATGAGGATTTAAAACCCATTCAAGTTCTTTACACGTACGTTTAAAAAAACATGGGGATTTCATTGTTAAAAACTGTTTAAGTCTGTGTTCAGTGGGATTTTTGGTGCTGCAGCAGCTGAGTGTCGTCACTAATGCAAAGAGACACAATCGACTCCATCAACAAAGTTATCATGGAATTTAAAGGAAATTAAAAATGTGTTGCATGACATGAGCTATACAATGAAACAACAGCATTTTTTTATTTTTAAGTGGCACATCACATCCAGACACTGTGCAGTACTTGGCTCAGATGGGACAGGGACAGCGCTGTTTGTATTCATTATGCTAAATTGTGTTTTTAGTGATGATTTTTTTCAGTTTAAAAAGGCTTTTATCATTTAATAAATGAAGTCTTTATATACGATACATGAATGGTAGCGTTTCAGTTTTTTACATAACAGAAGCAGTTTCACATCATTTCTGTGTTTCATCCTTATGCTGATGGAGTCGCAGTTTCTCATTTCTCCACATTATGTGCGTACGCATGGGTCAGAGCTTAAGCGGGATTCAGCAAGTCCAGGTCACTGCCCCTTTCGTTGCCCAACTCACATCACATCTGACCAAACTGTCTATCCCTGTGGGTGGTGACCCCACAGGTGGAGATACTATAACTGTTCATTATATACTAGGCATATATATCTGATATCTTTTTGTTACAGCAGCCTCATATACTTAAATATTCAAATCATCCAGTTCAAGGGAAATCTGAGGGGCATTTTAGATTGGTATTTTTTTTATTATATCAGACTAAGGTGATCTGTATGTAAAAAATACAGTTCAAAACTCTCACAACAGTGAGATCTTGTACCAGACCTGTGCATTTTCCGCAATGCTGCTCTTGATCCTGAGTTTGTAATGCAATGAATCATAGATCTCCCTAAGGTATTCCAATGGAGGCTGAAGGTCAACACACAGATCTCTGCCACAGGATACCAAAGTTAGTAGCGGCAGGTCCAGGTTGGCTGGAAGACACCGACACAGAGAGAAACAACATACATTAGTTATATCCACTCAAACTTTTATTACAATAAACATTGTTTACAAGTAACTACCAATAGAGGTGGCTTTGAAAGTATGAATGACATTTACTTGTTGCTATCATTTTTTGAGTGCAATTTGACTTGAACATTTTTCCAGTTCAAGTATTGCACTTTACTACATCTTAAGTTGCATCAATTACAGAATAAAAACAAAAGTTACATGAAAATATCATGGCAAACTGCATGAGAATGAAGCAGAAGAGAGCTGCAAAATCAGCAGAAGCCAATTGGACATGCTCTCTCCTGTTTTGGTTGATAGCCAAATTACAGAGTTTGAAATGAAGTAAAATCTCTCAATCTTTTTTTCTTTGAGGCCAGTAAAAAGTGCATAAAAGTAACTAAGCAGGCTTAAAACAAAGGCATGGATCAGTTTCTCAGGATCTTTTTGACCTAGACATGGTGCTGCTTCAGCTACATTTCTGGAGTGGAAAAATGATGCTCTCACCACCTTTTTAATGTGAGAATTAAAGTTTAGATCTGAATATAAGATAACACTAAGACTTGTAACCTCAGATATATAGATAGATATTATTTTTCAATAATTTTAGTGAATGGAAAGTTAGATCAGCCTTCATCACATTATTGCATAATCATCTAGGTTGGGTTTCTTTAATAAGGGTTTCACACCAGCTGTTTCAAAGGCAGCTGGCAAGATGCTTGTTTTACGAGATGTACTTATAAACACTGATGAACATAAAAATGAGAAAATAAATAAATAAAATTAGAAATGCTGTATATATAGGGTAAATACAAGAAGTCACATAGTTACACTAAGTGACAGTCTTTTTAACCTTAGTAAATGTCGTAAAGGTGAATATTCCTGTGTTTACATGTTTTTACAGTGTTTGCTGAGGTATTCTGTGTTTACATCAGCAGCAGTACTGGCTCTAATTAAAGTTATTTTAAATTCAAGTTCTTCACAATTTAATGCAAGGAACTGTGTACAAATATAGGCAGTGTTGTGTACCTGGTTAATGGTGGAGAACAATTTTATAGTTTCATTCATTGTAATAATCTCAGAAAAACTCTCTATCCAAACACACTCACACACACACACACACACACACACATATATATATGAACTGTGTGTGTGTTGTCTTTTTAGACTCTGGTGTAAACACTGTTATCATTTACCCACAGAGAGGAAGCGTGCCATAGAGAGAAGAAAGCGACCTCGAAGTTGTACTAACTCAAATTTTCAAGCTCAGTCCACTCTTTTCTGAATCTTACAGATTATAACTTGTGATATATAACCCAAGTGTCTTGGGTTCTGTCTCATTTCTGATGAGACACCAGAGTGAGCTGTCACAAATTATCAACAGAGTCTTTTCTCCAGGTAAACTATATTCATCTGGTTGTTTAGTGACACAGCAGGGAAGGATAAAGACCTGTTAACAGTTCTGAATATAAAAGTAAGCAGCAGGAACTATTTTTAAATGAAAAACCTCATAGTAGAGGATAACCCAAAGATTCTGACAAGGCACTGATTTAGATAAAACATCACAGGACCCAATTAGGTGACACAAAAAGAAAAAATTAACTATAGATGGTATTCTCTCCAACAATGGAAATAAAAGCGAGGACCCAAAGAAGAAAAAAGGATGGGAATGTTTAAAAGAAAGCAGCCAAGTTAAGAAATCTCCATGATCTGTCCCTTTCACTCAAAATCTTCTAGTTTCAATACAGGCCACTTACTGTCTCTGATGGGTTGAAATCCTGGGTGGGTTTTAGGTTGGGATGCCTGTCCTTCCAGTCGTGCTGTAACCTGGGTTAAGTAGACCTCTTTTGGATTGGAGAAAGCCTCCGTTAGGTTGCAAACCAGTGGGTACTGGACATGCTCACAGCCAGCCACAGACACCCAGGAAGTTCCCCTTGAAGACCAGAGAGTGGGGGAAAAAAATCAGACTTTCAAATGAGCTACAAGTCCACGTGTGGTTTCAGTATGAAAGAATACCACTGTCTTAAAGTGAAAATCCATTTACTATGAAGCACATAGAGGAACTGGTGCAGTTTTGTCTGTATCTTTGTACTATCTGCTGTACATAAACAGAGTAGAATAGAACAATGTATTTAATGTGGATCTGTAATTTTTGTTCAATATACAATGATAGCTATTGTTTTGACATGATGATTCATGCATTAACCTGTCTAAAGCACTAGATGGATAGAGAGGCTTAATACTAAAATTTAATACAGGTCTGTGTGACTGCCTTGTGTCTTTCAACAAACTCCTTAAAAGCTCAACATCCTTTTTCTATTGTAACACAAATCTGCGTCAAAAAGACTGCCACAGTCAGTACAATATACAAATATTGTACTATATAAGCATATACACAAACACAGATAAAACCAACGTTTCTGTGTTAATGGCGACATGGTAGTAGACGCCTGTTGGTGTCCCTGATCCAGGCTCCCATTCCAGCATATGACTGAAGTGATTTGAGGTCACGGTAATGTTCACAGGCTGGGGGAGTCCACTCAGTGCTGGAATACAAACACATTCACACAATAGGTGATCAATTAGAGAATTTAATGCATGTGTAGCTATGATAGATTTATATTTCTTATATTCCTCCTTTTTCAAAGTGTGTGGGTAAAACCAGAAGTGATTTGACCTATTAAAATGCAGTCACTGTTCAATTAGTTATCATCATCACATAATGTTATCTGTTATAATGTTAAACTGATTGTTATTCTACCACTGGTGTTAATCCAGTTTCAGTGAGCTGGATAACTTGGGAGATTTCAGAATATTGATCAATGTATGTAACAAAACTGTCTTCACAACCAACACACCGTGGGAGAAAAGACAATTGAACTAAATTGGGCCCTGTGACAAACACCTTGTATCATGCAAACACATTTCCTCAAACTGACTAAACCTTTGGTCTTCAGAAACAATATCAGGTAAAGCAGTGTTTCAGGGTTATAAGACATAGAACATCACTTGACAGCGTACTCACCTGGCAGGACGTGAAACAGCCATGTGAGCATCCAAATAAGAGCGGTCATGATAGCCAAACCATCACTGTTGTATTGCTATCAATCTCTCAGGCAATCACCACACCGCTCTGGACTCGTCTGCTGCTTTCACTTTCCATATTACCACAGTCTGTCATAACTCTGGAGTCGGTCGACCTTTGTAATCACATATTTTGTGGTAAAATACAGTTATAATAACACTATAATATAACTTTGGTAAAAGCGTTTATAAAGTGAATGTAATGTGGTGAATGTCAAGTTAGACATCGTAACTGCTGACACTACCTAGCCAAATACCTGCGCTTTTCCTGTGTACGGATTTAATGTTAAAGTCACACAGTTTAACATTTCATTGGGAAACATTACTTAAGACAGATAACGCTCTCTAAAATTACTTTATGCCAAACGATGATTAATACGTATTCTGAGAACGCTCACTCGTAGGTCACTAGCTAGCTAACGGACTAGCATTGACTTAGTCCGCAAGTAAACCAACATCAAGCAAGCCAGGGTGTTTATGATCAGTAAAAACAACAAACTGTTCGTAACACGCAGTAACAAAGTTAACATTGCAACTACCTGTCCAGAGAAGTATTTCCATTGTCACCAACCAAATTCAACGTTTACAACAATGGGCAGGAGCACGCTCACGCTGAAGAGTCACGTGACGGGCAAATTTTGCTCCTGTTGCCTTTAAGGAACTGTAGTTAAATTGGTTTGCACATTGCGATGTGGCATTTGACAAATCAGAATCAGAACCAAATTTTCAGTAGGCTATGTGTACACATTTTTTTTATTGCTTTCAATGTACTTACACATAAATAGACATAGACGCAATGAAAAGAACTGACAGAGGTATTATGTTATTATGTCAATAAGTATGTGTGATTTATTTCGCAGATCAAGTGCTCAAAAGCAACGTTGTCTTCCTGAAGAAATGAGTATGAACATCAAGTTGTTACATACATAAATATTTGACATTTACTAAAAACAGTGGCAAGTTAATAGGCCTGTAAATCAGAAAAACATGAGAACGAGAAATAAACAAGAAAAAAATGTTTATTAAACAGTATACATGCTCTGCGATCTCAGACAACAGAAAAATATTACATTTGTATTTTCTGCCTTTTTGCGTCTTCCATATTATCTGGAGATTTGACTGAAATTTGTACTGCAGTTCTTTAAGGCAGCATCTGACACGGCAGTGACAGGAAATCACGTGATTTGGCAGAAGCGACAGGGAGGGAGGAAATTATGTGTGCAGTTTATATCTTATGTTGGCCATTGTACACAAGGCATGGAGGCAGTAATTTGATGTGAGAACCGCATAAACGATGCAGCACTGTTTGGAAACTGTACTCTCACTGTTGCATTTCAGTCTATACCACTTCTGTTACCCTTGACCTGCCTAGTCAAGTCCTTAAGTGGGCAATATTAAAATCCTATACCACGTACTAACTGTATACACTTTATACAACATAGTAATACATATTTTTATTCCCAAATCATAACATTCTAATTCCAACAACTTGGGGCTGATGCTAATGTGATATATCATGATCTTGTTGAATATTCTTTTCAAAAGGTTTAGGGCCTTACAAATATGACCTACTGTCAGCCACAGCAATATGTAGAGGTAAACAACACAATCAGAGAATTGAAGATTAATAAAAACCTTTGGCTCATCACTTCTGACTTATGAGTAAATACTACCTCAGATTTATATTGGGCCATTGAAAAATGCTGTTGTTGACATTTTTCATATAATAAGCTTCTTTGCTTTTCCCAAAATGATACAATTTTTCTTTCATCTTTGAGACTTTCTTTTGCACTGTCTTGTACCAGAGGTTTCCAGGTCTTGAATAATACTTTTTAGTAACTAATATAAACTGGAAAACAGGCCAAAGGTCAATTCCTAACTTTATTTAAGGAACACAGTGGGATGTTGTCTTTATGAAAAATGAATGCACCTGCTGGGAAGACCAAGAGCAGCTCAAAGCAATATATCATGTGTGTCATACAAAGATAATCTTGCTTCTTTCTCCCTTTGTGTCTCTTCACTATCACAAGCTTTTAGGCAGGTGTCTGCACGTCTGCTTTCATACCCAGTTGCAATAAAGTCTTGTTGTGTGGGTGCCACAGTTGTCTGATCATCAGTTTTTGAGTCTGTGTGGCTCAAAGTCTTTTTAGAGTCAGCAAGCAGTACAGGCTCCAGATTGGTCAGTTTTAAAAAATCAGTAAGATAATCTCCTTTATTCTCTTCTTCCCCCACCTCTTCCTCACATGTGGCCAATGCAGCAAGGGTGACTGAGAACAGATTCACATTGTCTGAGCTTTCACACATCTCCTTCTCCTTCATCCCACCTGTGATATGGCCCAGGACTCCAGTTTTACATCTCTCAGACATGACAGAAACCTCTGGTCCTTCAGTTTTAGAATCATCTTGATCAAGCCTACTCTGTGCGATCTCAGCCTCAAATTCCTTGTCCAGGACCTCCACTGTCAAATTCCCAAAGTCCCCTGAAACTGTCTCTGTGCTGTTCCCCGTCACATCATTTGAGGTCTGGCTGGAACTTTCAGCTGAGGCAAGGTCTAAATCTCTGTCCATATATATAATTATCCCTTGCTTTTCCTCCTTTTCATCCTCATGTTCATCCTCCTCCCAGTTAGTGCCCCTGGTGGCAGGTTGTGGTATTGTGTAATGATTGCGTTTCATCTGCTTCTCCATCCTTGAGCTAATGGAAATCTGGTCAGGAATTGTCCTCTCTGGTGTCAAGGTGTATCCTTGGCTCAGAGCTACCTAGAGTTTTAAAGATGAAACAAAGAGACAGAAGGGTAAGTATAATAGTTCAATAAATATATTCTTATAAATAATTACATTTTAGGAAACAAAACCTTTCCCTTTCTTGCAGAGATTTAGATAAGAATATTAGTACTGGGCAATGATTTTTGTGATTAATCGCTTTAATTAATCATTAATAATAATTAACCACATTGTTATGCGCAAAATTCTGTAATGAGTTCAAAGACACATGATGCCTATTCCAAGCTAATACTGATCAATAACCCACTCCTCCTGTGACCCATGGTTTGTCTGTATGTGTATTCAGAGCCTGTGAGGAATGGACTTTCTGAACAATAATAATAATAATAATAATAATAACAACAATAATAATGATAATAATAAAACTGTGTTAATTAGTGATGGGAAGTCTTCTCTTTTCAAAGATTCAGCTCTTTTGGTTTGGCTCCCTTAGAAGAGCCAGCCGCTATGGCTCCCAAATGGCTTTTCATCTAGCATCACTTGGGGCCTTCTATTCTATTTTAGTCTAATTAAGCTATTAAGAATGGTTTGTGTGTTATAGGCAATTTTTCCATTCAGTGTTTTCATAAAAGCCTAATTTTTATGCACTTTTTGTCATTACAAAAAAACATAAAACCCACACAAATAAACCCAACAGTTACTTTTGTTTAACATTTTGATCAAATCTTTAAATGAACTGAACACAGAAGCGGTTCTTATATAGTTTCATTTTACAAATTCTGCATTTAGCTTTGCAGTCTACAATATCACTGAAATGCTGCTTCTGCTTCTTTTTTGTTTTTTGCTCATTTCTTCCACTATAATTGCTAGTCTCTGAGCACCTGTCCATCCTTCCTTTTTTCACATAATGGTATGAGCCTAGTCTGTCCTCACATGTGACTGGCTGCATGGTATGCGCATCAAACTCAATTCCACACCCTGCATTAGGGAGGTGGGATACCACTATCTTCCCTTTCGATCCGATACCAAGTAATGCCAAGCCTAATATCCCAATACTGATACCGATATCAATACATTTAGATGTCTACTTGTGTACATGAAAATGACAATACTTCACCGACTTTTTACTAAGTCACATCTTGCTTCACTTGCATTTACTGAAGTGAAATGACCCCAAACTATACTTTGGTTACCACACTGCAGTTTCTGTTTTTCTCCTGTGATGTTGGTCGGACTCGGACAGCTGCCGCGTCCGTGCGTATCAGTGCAAGCAAGCATGAGTAGAGAGCGGAAGCCAGAAGGGAAAGTAGTTCTTATATCCTACACAAATACTGACTACAGATGCCGTTTTTTACTCTGTTAGAATTGATTGATTGTATTCTAAAAAATACACATCTATTTAGTACAATCACTTTGAAGGTACTGCCACTAGCCAATTAGCTATGCTTGGCACAAAGAACCAAATGGGGAAACCGCCAGCCTGACTTATATTTAAATGAACAAATTCCACCTACATTAACAACACCTATAAAGCATACTGATAAATCTGAGCAAATGTAAAATGACAAATACAAAGGATTCTTACAACTAGTGCTCTGGGCAGAGTTGCCTTCAGAAATCCAGAGAAATAGAGGCAAAACATGGAGGTCATCATGGCAAAGATAAGAACCAGGAGAGCAGCAGCTGCACCTAAAACAAAAAGACCTAAAGACACACACATACACATGCAGCAATGAATCCTTAAGTCTAAAATAAATTGCTCCTTAGTGCTTCATTTGCATTTTCTTGCACTGGCAAACAGATATATTCCTGAGGCATACTGAAATTATGTTCTGTCACAACAGCTTCAGTTCAACTCACCTCTGCTTCGTTCAACAGTGCTAGTGAAGATGCAGTACCGAGAAGATGGCTCTATGTTGTTGTTGAGACGAATCTTCATGTGCACCCATACACAGTACTCTGTACCACTCTCTAAGTTGTTAAGAGTAAAACTCTTGTTTTGTGTTTCACAGGATGCCTGCAAGTCAAATATGATTATGATCATTGAACTTACTTCCATTCAAACTTAATGCATGACCCTAGCACGGCATACACTGCATGATTATATTGGAGTTAATTCTTAGTTTGCCCTGAGTAATCATTGTATCTTTGCAAAAAGTCACATGAAGTACATGGGACTGTGAGAAAAATGACCCACTGGTAAAGCTATTATAAACACTTGTTCTTCTCCTGCTTTGACAAGTCAACATGACAGCAGAAAACCACCTTACATATAATGTGCAGTAGCGATCACACTGACAAGCAATACAAAACAACATACAATAAAGAGACTTGCCATAATTTTGAGATGAATAAAATTTAGTCCATCCATCTATCCATTATCTATACCTGCTTGTCCTAACACATAGGGTTGCAGGGGCTGCTGAAGCCTATTTTAGCTGTATAATGCCCAATATCCAACCTAACTTGCTGTTAGGTTTAACTTAACCAATGATTTCTTCTTCAGGATGTGCCTCTGGAAAATATTTGGTTGGCAAGCTGCGTCTCTATTACATATACAGGTTCAGAGGATTTTAATTAAATTAAAAACTTTATGTGATCATAAGAAATGTGTGGTTGTAATAGGAGCAAAATGAATTTCTTACCTGTGCTTCTTTGTGTTTCCTCCAGTAGACTATGAATTGAGCACCATAGAATTTTTGGATATCATGAATTCTTGAGCTACTGTCAGCCTCAGGCAGTGTAATGTTGACTTGAATGCAGTTACCACATCCAGCCAGTGAGAGTTTTGGAGGACCTATTTTGGCTTGTCACAAAAACAAAACATTTTTTTTAATTTAGGTGATGAGGTAAAGGTGAAAATGTTAACACATTTGCATTTAATTAGATTCTACTGCTCATGTGATGGTGGCAATTTATGTAAAACTGAAGAAACTTTCTATGTTTGTCTAGCAACTTAAGACACTCATGTTGACGTACTGTCTTTGTACGGGGCGAAGTTGAATTCTTGGGAATATGGAGACAGGGTTTGGTTGCAGGATGCCTGAACAGTCAGGTAATATATCTTCTTGTTGTCGTGAAGCTTCAGTTTAAATGACGTTGTTGTTGAGTTTTGTATCCATTTTCTTTCCCTGTTCACCCTGCACAAAGAGAAACAGAGCTGGAATATGTCTTTTTGTTTGCAGTGCTCCCAACATGTCTGCCTAAAAGGTAACAAAGTTAAGGTTAGGTTAGGTTTAAAGTGAAATGTTTGAAAAAGTTACCTACCAATCGTTAAGGTGTTTTTGAAGGGGCTGAAAAAACTGCTTTAGAAACAGCTCATACATAGATAGTTTGATTTGATATTGGTTTGACAATATATTTTATAGATAGAAGATAACACTATCCATCTGTCACAACAGGGCCAAGTCCAATGAGGCAAGAAACATAGGCAGTCAGTCCAAACAGGTTGTAAACAAGCCAGCAGTTTAGCTAGATTAGCTTATACTTTACTTAGAGGTCATTCCGAAAGGCAGCACACCTGAAATGTTGCTAATAATTTCTCATTGCACAAGAAAGCATGCATACATACAACTAAAGCAAGTTATTTTAAGGCTGAAACTACTAAAATAAACACAAGTTAGTAAAACACTGTAGTTTTCCTTTGATCAATCAAAACTCCTATATGGTATTTGCATATTTCCCAAAGACTTACGTCAAAAAATATTCAAAAGAATAATGAAAACATATTTTATCTTCATAAGTTGTGAAGCAAAGATGAAATTTTAAAGTGAATGGAAGGAAAACCCCATAAATACCAGGCAATCTGTACAGACATGACTAGACCCTTGCTGAATTATTTGCTTTGAGCCAAAAGTAAACAAAGAAAAAAAAAATCAGCTTATACTTCAAACGTAATGAGCCTCAATGTAAAGTCACATGACCACATGGCGCAGTTAATCAAAGAAAAAACAAATAAATTCTTGGTTAGTTTTGGTAACATACATTACCAGTAAATTCAAAATTATAGATAACAAAACTTGCTGGAAATAACAAGTACTGTTAAAAAGTTATTATAACATCAGCATACATGCCACGTGGTATTTTTTAGATTTAGTCTGAAATTGTAATATTTTTCTGGAGACCTTTGAATGGAGAAATGGTATCATGCCTTGTTTATTAGGAAATGAGAACAGAGCCAGCCAAGAAAAAGGTGGACAGAAAAATCACCTCTTAAAGATCTTGTATTGTGTTCCTGGTGGGGTTCCAGGTCCAGGATCCCAATGCAGGACATGGAGGAAGTTGACAGAGGTAACATGAACGTTTACGGGAGCAGGAAGGGAACTGAGCACTGTGTGAACAAGTTAACATGTGATGAAGACATGTGACTCAAACAGGGCTAGAAAGTAAGCACAAAGTACAAAGACACACCTGACAGGGCACTTAATTTAGTCATCAGCTTTGGTATTGCAAGTTTCATGAAATTCAAACTTGATGTAAATATGTAATTAACTTTGTGAACTTGGTTTACTCACCAGAATCAAACAGCAACATTAGATATAGAACGAGAGGCAAACAGCTCATCTTTTTATACTCAGAAAGCACTAGGTAGTGTCTGCCTCAACTTCCGTGGACTGCATTGAAACGTTCTAAAAACAGAGAACAAAATTCCTTATATTCAGTCTGAAGACGAACTGCACACTGTAATATAATGTCTTGAAAGAATAATAAGAATACTAATAGTTTTGTTTAAAATAATGATCCTTCCTAATTGATGAATATTCAATAGACTGTATCGTCTTTCTAACGTGTTTGACTTTCAATACATTCAACTGCACTTGGCTCATATGAATATAATGCGAAAATGACCTATTTTGAGCTCTACAAATTCAAGTACGTTGGCTGTCTGACTAACATATTAAGAGCATTTCTGACTTTTAAACTCAGATAGGGTATTACATTAAAGGTGTGTCACAGAACAGCTAAAAATAAAATAAACATTCCTTGTTATGATGCTGACCAATCACTGACTTACCAACACACACCGACTGTAACAGCCGACTCAGTTTCCGAGAACAAAAGCGAAATAACGCCAAAAATCACAATGCGTAGTTCGAGTCGCTTCCTTGAACTATAACCGCTGGTCTGGCAAGTTGCACGTCAAAGCTGTCGCTTCCTCTATTCTTCACTGCCCAAGATTGACATTTTCTTTGAAATTACTGTCTGTCAAGGGAGAAATAAAAACAAGAAAAAACACTGCCCTTCAAACATGGGCCATTGTAACATTCAGCATACACGTCCTTAATCTTGCCATTTGCGACATATTTCTTACAACCCTGACCAGTTTACCATATTATTTTGAAGACAAAGTAGTTTAACTTCCTGTGTGAATGTACTTACCAAACGTCACTCGGTGTTTTCCAGACAGCGCTGTATTCAGTTGCTCGTTATTGGTTCAGACACCACTAGAGGGCAGCGAAAGACACGATAAAGACTCGGGACAGCACTGAATGTCTTCCTCCAATGGCATTATATAGCCTAAGCTATCTGTAGAATATTTCAATGACTCAAAGATAATCAGTTCCCTGGAATATTACCTCATGGCCTTTTGTTTATTTACCACATTGTAACAGCAATTTTCTAGAAGAATATATATGTATCTGTGTATATGTATGTGTATATATAGCCTATATTTATATTTATGTATCAATGTATTAATTTGCAATATCAGTGGTGCTAATTGTTGTCGCTAGTGATTCAGCTTACAGTTTATTTAAAAAAAAAAAGTAAAACAAACATAATTGCTTTTATTGACATTGCATACACTTTATATAAAAAAAATTAAGTTTTTGATCCAAACCTAATTTACAATGTGTGTTACTCTTTCTTTTAGCAACCTAATAGTGGCCTTACGTTAGACAAGTTATGAAAATGACACTTTTCACACTCAGTGGTTATTAGGTAATGGCTCCCCTCAATGTCTGGTTTCCACAATGTAATCTGTGTTATTGACTGCACTAATTTTGCTATAAGGGCACTGACTGAGAATGAATGTGCTTTCATTAATCAAAAGCATTTTCATTCAGTGACCTGGGTCAACCCATGATTCTTTCATATGAGTGCAAAGCAGTGTTCGCTGCAGACTTCAGGACAGAGCTGTGTGTGATGACTGGTTTCTAGGTATGGATCCCCTCAAACTGTGGTTGCTCTCCCAAATCCACAGAGTGTAGAGGAGAGGAACTACAATATCTGCCAGCCAGGCATGCACTGTTGTGGAGAATACCATTGGGATTCTGAAGCGCAGATGGTGTTGCCTCAATGCTACAGGAGGGCCTAAAAAGGTGTGCCAATTAAGAGGAAATGTGCAGTTCTTTATAATGTGGTACAGCTAAGTAATTTGGCTTTACCGTGTGACACTGATAATCGTCTTGGCCTAAGCCCTATCCCTGGACATTTTGGCAATTGCGCCAGCAATTGTCCTACACTGAAGGTATAGACACAATGGACCCATGCCCACTTCTTCTTTACTTTGGCCACTCCAACGTCAATCAAACTGAGGCTGCAGCATAAACTGCATCCGTCACCTGATGCCACTCTAAGGCCTTTGAGGCATTTGAAATGCCAAGTTTGTGTCCACTGAACAAAATTATTTTTTGTGTCGACCTCCCTAACAAGAAGTTCTATTTCACCGTGTAAAATTTCTCTTTTTCTTTCTTCTGTCAGAGTTTGCCCTTCCTCCAGTCAGGTAGAATCAGTATAATTAGAGGTATTTCACTGAATTTAAAGGCAACTATGGGCGTGAAGCCTACAAAAGTTCCACTTTGTTTCATGTTGATTATAATTTATAAAGGGAAAGCAGCATGGGTACTGGATTTTGGAATTTTGAATTTAGTGAGTTAAAATTAGTTGTAGTCTTTTTTTTTTTCTAGTTAACATGCTATTTCTGTAATTTGTGTAGTGTCGTAGACCCAAGTGCATGACAGATCAGAGGCAGAGTAAATATGATAACAGTGGTTTATTGAAGGTTCTTTGGAAGAAAAGGCTTACTGGCAGGACAAGTAAGATAGGCAGGCAGGTAGAAGACAGAACCGGAAGCCTCTGGCGTGTGCCCTGGTGATTGATCAAACTGCTTAACTAGTCTAGGGGGCAGAGCCTTCAGCTATCAGGCCCCTGTTCTCTGGAATAAGCTCACAGTCTGGGTTCGAGAGGCACAGTGACAGTGTTTAGGAACAGACTAAAAACCGTCCTTTTTGATAAAGCTTATAGTTAGGGTGGGCACAGACTGGGCTTAGACTGCCAGGGAGCTCCCATGATGCACCAGGCACCTCTCCCTCAGGAGTTGGCAAATAAAGTGATTAAAGAGGCAATAGTAGTTATACTGGTTAAAGTAGTTAAAGTGGTTAAGTTTGTTAAATTGGCTAATGTGAATTGGTTAATGTGAATACTCTTGTATCCTGTAAAGTGCATGTTACTGCTGATGCCCCGGTCCTCTTTGTTCTCTCCAGTCCTGCAGGTTCCTCACTGATTCCATTTGTGGTCCATCTGACTGAGGTTCACTGTCCTGATAGGGACATAGTCTGTGTCCGTGTTGTGGAGAGCTCACATTAGTGAGGACCTGGACTCATCACATTGACTTCATCACAAAGTCACCCAAACAGTGGTTCTCCTTCCTCCGCAGGCTGCGGAGGCTCAACATGGACAAGGATACTCTGCAGCTTCTACAGGTGCACCATAGAGAGCATCCTGACTGGTTACATCTCTGCCTGGTTCAGCAGCTGCAGCACCCTCAACCGTAAGGCTCTACAGAGGGTGGTGAAAGCTACTCAGCACATCACCAGGACAGCGCTGCAATCCATGCAGTTCCTCTACACCCAGTGGTGTAGGAAGAGGCCACCAAAATCATCAAGGACCTCAGCCACAGACTGTTCTGCCTGCTGCCATCTGTTCCGCAGCATTCAAGCCAGAACCTCCAGGCTCAGGGAAGACTTTTGAACATTTAACTCTGAAAACAATAACACCATCACAATACCATCATCCTTCAAATGCACATTCTATATATATATTTGTTATCTCTCTAGTTGTATATTTTCTTGAATGTAAAATATATATTTTGTTTAATTTATATTTATCTATTAGTACTCTTGTGCTATTATTTATTTCTATATTTTTATTTTATTTTTATTACGTCCATTTTTTGTTCTGTACAGCCCTATACCTTCACTTGTACAACACATGGTGGAATCCCAGCCTTCCTCAAAAGTGAACACAAAAATGGTCACTTTTGTTGCATTTTCATTTTTACATAACTAACAATTAGAGGGTTTGTCTTAGAATATCCAGCCAAAGCCTGAACATAATGTGCTATGCTGAACCTATTACATACCAATTCCAAAATTAATTGAAACCACAGTTTATGATACACTGAGTAAATGTATAGGTACAACAAAATGTTATATAGTGACACTTCAATGTGTGCTACCAAGGCACTCATGGTGGGGCAAGTTCACCTAACAACTGCCAGTGGAATGATTATATTGGAAGCACCAGAGTCATTCACCAGTCAAGCTGCTGGCAGCATGTGTCTTAGGTCTGCTGCAGGCCAAACCTGCTGAATCTGTGTTAATAGGATAAAATAACTAATTGATCCTGTTATTGGACCGAACGGATCACATGAATGATGAAAGCATCATTTTGGTACAGTAGGAAACATTTACATACTGTTTTACAACCACTCCTTTGCCAGTGATTGTGTATGATTCTAAAAGTTTCAATACCCAAAATCGCCCCTTTGCATCTCTGCTAGTATAAATGCCTGTCCATTCTACAAGTACTTAACATTACAGACTATTGTTTGCCATCCACCAATTGCTTAATTTCTTCATCATTACTTGATTTTATGAACAATATCAGCATATACAATTACTATGTTGTCAGCCTATACCCTCCAGACAAAATCTGATTAAAGTTTTAAAAATTATATTATTCCTATAATAACTACAAAAAAATCAATCACTTGCACTTTAGTCAAGAAGTACTTTATTGTGATGATGCCACCATTTCAATCTGTGGGTTTAGAATCTATAAATATAAATCAATATCACTGATATCTATACATGCATGTTGCCTCGGTAAAAAAAAAAAAAAACTTATTTACTACTGTTAAAATGATGAAGCTGCAGTCTGATGAAGCTGCAGCATACCAAGAAAACTATCACCAAACAATCCAATTAGGTTTTTGTGTCCCCAAGCTTGTGCTCAGCTGCCTTGCAGCTTCTTCATAATAAGGCTGCTGGGTGGTGCATTGGTGAAAATTGTCCCCACAAAAACATGAGTCCCCCACAAAGAATGTTGGATCACTCTGCAGCAGCCCAGGTCCTCAATTTGAAAGCCAAGGTGACGGTACCGGTCATCTGTCTCAAACAGTGTGTTGTTGGTGTACAACCCAAAGAACTGTGAAGAAACAGACATACAGTTTTTCATATACCGTAATTTCTGGACTATAAGCCGCTACTTTCTTGACATGCTTTGAACCCTGCCACTTAAACAATGATACGGCTAATTTAGAGATTTTGAATTAAATCAAACATGCGTTGAATTTAATTCTCACGCTAAATTTTTCAGATCAGTCATTTTGCACTTCATGTACATACTTGTCATGGAAACACATAAAGAAATGCAAATGATGCAGCTTTCAAGTTAAAGGTAACAAAGCTGCGGCACGGCTACTGTGTTTTTTTTTTTGTTTTTTTTTTAGTTTTCTAACCAGTCGTGTTACAGGCACTGTTCAGAAAAAAAGCATTTACTTAATTAAAAGTAAAAATGTCTGATGAAACCAAACTGCAGCTGTTTGGGCATGTGGGAACTGCTTTTGTTTGGTAAAGGAAGGGCGAGGCCCTCCACCCTAAACATACTGTTCCCACAGTGAAGCATGGTGGTGGGAGCATGATGCTGTGGGGCTGTTTTGCTGCTTCAGGCACAGGAAAACTTGTTTGGGTGTATTGGACAATGAAAAACAAGGATTACTGTATTTTTGGGACTATAAGGTGCACTGGAATATAAGGCGCACTGGAATATAAGGCGCAATATCAATGCAATATCAATAAACGGTCCTGTTTTCTCACATAAGGCGCACTGGATTATAAGGCGCATTAAGTGAAACAAAACAGTCAGTACATATTACTCCTGACTCCTGACTACGGTGGCCGTAATGCTCTGAAAATCCAGCAAGAGGTGCGGCTTCGTAGTTTACCAAAGTCGTACTAAAACATTTTGACAGATTCGGTTCAAATGGGTTCAAGGTCAGTAAGCACAACCAGAATTCATACATAAGGCGCACCAGATTATAAGGCGCACTTGTCAATTTTTGAGAACTTAAAAAGATTTTAAGTGCACCTTATGGTCTGGAAAATATGGTATGTTGATATTTTGAAGAATAACATCAAGAAGTCCACTGCCAGTCTAGGTTTAGGTCATTGCTGCGTCTTTCAGCAAGACAGTGACCCAAATTTTTTTTTTGAAAGATAACAAAATCATGGTTCTAGAGTGGCCCTCTCAGAGCCCAGATGTGAATCCTATCAAGAATCTGTGGAGGGAGCTCCAGGTTAGGGTCCAAGCTCAGAGGCCAAGCAATTTGGATGTCTATGTTCTTGTGAAAGCAAACTAAAAACACTTTGGTTGTGGCCCATATCATTGAAAAAATAAGGGTTTTATTTGATTTCATAAAGGGGGGCTAATAATTTTGACCTGTGTGTGTGTATGTGTGTGTGTATACATACACACACACACACACACACACACACACACACACACACACACACACACACACACACACACACACACACAC
>JBAJHX010000043.1:23605966-23619468 GCA_037176925.1 Amniataba percoides | reverse complement strand
ATCTATCTATCTATCTATCTATCTATCTATCTATCTATCTATCTATCTATCTATCTATCTATCTATCTGTATGTATGCACACACACACACACACACACACACACACACACACACGTATATATATACATATATACATACATATTTAAATACATATATATACACACACAAACACACATATAAGCAGTCTGAATGTTCTGAATAACAAGCACTGTGGACAGAAACATTGGCAAAATAAATGTAACTGTAATGTGATTTTTTTCTTACCGCCAGGCCTGAAGATGGATCAATAAAGTCAGCCCAGAAACCTTCTCTCTGTAGAGCGTAGCAGATCTCCTTCGCTCCGTCAACAAACTGCACAACGGAGTGACAGTCTTAGCCAGTAACTTGATGATTTACAGTCCCCAGTTATCCATGTGAAATACACAATAAGCTAATAATTTCATATCAGTAAAACAATGTGCAACAATCACCTATCAAGTAAACATGAAGTCAACACATAAAGTCAACATATAAAAAAGGACTTCTTATATGTTTAAAGTAAAGGTAAAACAGAGGATAAAAGTACATATTAAAGAATGGCTGCTTTGATAGGATTACACTGATAATGCATTTAATGCATTTATGATGCAATAATGGGAAAACTATTTGAAACTTTCTTATGATAGACAAGGTTTAGATATAGCCTCGGTCACACTAGGGTAAACACTTGAGAGATCACCAAGACTATTGTTCTTCTGACTAAGAAATCTAAATATTCTGCAATACTTTTCATGAAATGTGGAAAAAAGTAAGACTTGTGTAAGACACTCTTTAGTGCTACTTTTTTGCCAGAATGGTAAGTGGCCATAAGTAGCTGGAAATAGGTTAAAAGTATGTAGAAATAGTATTCAAATCTTTTTTATGTATACCATTCCATGTCCTCTTCAGGTGGTCTGACTCCAATCAGGTATCAGTATTGGGTCCTACTACTGATGTAATTCATCGGATATTAGGCAGACACCGCTGATTTGTACTGTTTTTTTCCATTTTGCTGATTCAAATTGATAGGGTTCTTGAGTCATTGTGATTTTTGATATTGGGCTATAAAAATATAACTGATGTGAGCTTAAATTACATTAACTTTAACATCAGAATCATCAGTTTAGAACAGCTCACAACTCTTACCTGCTCATTGTCAACATACCATTACATATACCACGTTGAAACTGTTCTATTCTATCCCTTCATGTCACATTGTTTATGTCAGTTTTGTGAGACTTAAAAAGCTGCAGTATATGAGCTGCAGTATATGATAACTGTTCAAAAAAGTCAGAAAGACAGCTATTCTACAGCATCATTATCACTGCTTTATGTGCTCACTTTGTCAAGCATCTGCTCTCTTTCCTGCTCCACCTCAGCACACCATGACGTCATATCGTTCAGGGTCTTTTGGGTCACTGTGACCACCATCATACCAGAGGATGGAGCCTCAGGAAACATGGACTGGAAATCTGTTGATCACATTATCAGGAGACCTACACATCAGACAGAAATACTGTAAGCAGTTACAGCAACACTTGTTTGCTCTCCTATCAGTGGGCAATATTACATTCACAAAACTTATCAACTAAAGAAACACATGCAAAAAAGGCCTTAATAAGCAATTCAAAATGTACATGTTATGGATACTTGAGGTGTGCAGTGCTAGTGCTGTACCTTTTTTTAGTAGTTCAGGGCAGGGCTGTATGGCACACTCCACATTGGAGTTTTCAAAATACTGTTCAGCTTTATTGACTTTCTGAGCCATGGCAGGTTCATCTTTCTCCTGACACAGACATACAGACACACATACAAACAGCTGTCAGGAAAGCAAGAGCACCCATTGTTAATGTGAATGGAGAAAATGATTCAGAAAGCACTCAAGTTAGCAAAGGCAGCTGTCGTTCTTCTATAAGACATTGTATAGCTATACTTCAGTTAAAATGGAACTTATTTAGTTGGTTAAGACAAATGGCAGCTGTAGCAAGCTTGACAAGTTCAGTCAAGCCAGTATCCTTTGACTTCACTGAATAGCATGTATGAGGGTATGAGAGAGCCAAGAATTCTGTAATCACTTTGGCTGTTAGTTGAGTGTGGAAAGTTTGGATCAAACTGTTAGCAAAGTTTGCAGTGTGGCTATGAAAGACCATGTCAATTACTATGGAGTAGTGCTGGGCGATATGACCAAATTTCTATATCACGGTATTTTTTAAAAATTATGTTGGTTTCACGGTATTTGGTGATGAAGCAAATTGCTCGTATTACCACCTCCGGCGAAAACCTTTAGCTTGACAGCAGTTGCAGTAAATTGTTGTCTGGTTCACGTCCGACCTTTTAAACCCGAAGTACCTCTAGACCAGGGGTCGGGAACCTATGGCTCGTGAGCCAGATGTGGCTCTTTTGATGACCTCATCTGGCTCATTGAGCCCTCTCCCGTGTCTGTGGCTTATGAAAGTGAAAGTGTTAATTTCCACCACTGGAATTTGACTGGACAACCCAGGTGATTGACAGGTTACTAAACGTCTCCGTGAAAGACGTGCGACAAATTTACGATTATGAACACTCCCCCCACCCCCCCTCCAACCATCCGAACATGCTGAGGCTTCCACTCCCTCACCGCACCTCTCTGTGAAAGATGAGTGATACGTTTATATAATATATAATATCGCACTGCATTCCCTCCTGTTTTAAACATATCTGCACTCCATCTCCATGTCCATGAAAATCTCTTTAATGGACATATCATGGACACATATGTGTGTAGTCGGCACATTTGTATTTGCCTACCAACTCAAAATGAACACTGTCAATATGGAACACTGTCCAGCAAGCAAGGGTCCATGGCCATCTACTACCAAACTTTCAACAGAGCAGCTATGACTTAACTATGGTGTGGGACTTCGACAATGATTTCAATAAAAACCCTGTCAAAGTATAGAGAAAATGTGACCCAGACCCAATTAACAGTAAACAGTTGAATGACAGAAAAAAGTCATTCAAACCCTCATCCCATTTTATATGCTTTAGAGTCATAAGGGCAAGAATCCAGAGAAAAGTATTAGGAAAAGTACCATAGGTCCAACAAATGCCTTTTTTTCCCCCAGCAGAGCATTAGAAAATGAAATAAAATGGACCCTCTTTTTCTCATATGCACACTGCATTCGCAAATATTGCAATCTGAAGGACATGCCCAGTTTCATTATTGTAACAAATAATAATGCACACATAACATATATGTTAAATATTTTGTAAAAAAAAAAAAAAAAAGTTAATCTATTTTTACGTGTGGGCTGGGAAGATCCTGTCTCTTATTGTTTTGTGAGTCTTTTTTTCTTGCAGTAAAAATGAAATTAAGAACATCTGTTATGCAGGCATTTTCCTCTTGAGGAGACACATTGTTTTGTTTTGTTTTGGTAAACTGTGCAATACTACTTTTCCTGCTTTGTTAGGAAAAGTAGTATTGCATCAGTTTGCCTGATGTGCAAAGCACCAGGCAACATAGTATACTGTATATCAGTCAAATGAAACTCTGCTGTCTGAGACTACTGATGGATCTGAGTTGGGTTATCTTAGCTTTGAATTACAACTGACTGTTTGGCCAGCTGGTATCTGCATGGGATCTCTCTGGGTACTCCAGCTTCCTCCCATAATCCAAAGACATGCATGTTCAAATCTAAATTGCCCCTAGGTGTGAATCTGAGTGTGAATGGTTGTCTATCTTTCAATGTGAGCCCTGTGACTGATTGGCGTCCAGTCCAGCGTGTACCTCGCCTCCTCCCAGGAGCTGTCACCAAACTCTTTCTAGAGATCAGAGTCGCTCCTTCAGGTGCTTTGTTAAATGTGTTAGTACTGTAAGTCATCACTGCTTTGTGGTATCTGTGCTAATGGATTTGGTTGTATCCTTCACCTTTGAAATGCGTTAAGTATTTCTAAATGGCAGTCATGCTGTTTTCTTTTTTAACTAAAATTGGTCACAGAGGTGCTGCATTCTACTCTTTACTAAGATGGAAACACAGTGGCTGGGCAGAGTGATGAGAGGCACTATGAGTGAACAACAGGAGGCAGGGCTAAGTGGGCACCTCAATGGTGTGTGTGTGTGTGTGTGTGTGTGTGTGGGAACTCTGTTTTATCAGTTAACATCAACATAGTAGCCTTTGATGCAGCTGATTGGGATCAAGCTCATTAGTTTGACTCATTGTAATAGGCTGATTCTACTAACAACTCTACTAACTCTCAGTCTCGTATCGATGCTGGCCTTTTTCATTAAGCTGTTTTAAAGTCACCCTCCAAGCATAACAAAACAAACACTTTCAGGTATCTCAGCAATGGACTTATAAATGATGCAGACTGTATATGTGCTTGTGTGTGTACTTTTGTCACAAGTGTGTGTGTGTGTGATTTCTTTTGATTGGGTGTTCATTTATGTTAACTGTGTGTGTGTTACTTCCTTACTAGAATACTCTCACATTCACTTGGCTACCACCCAAAATCAAAATAGAAATTTCTTGAGAAATTTTGTAAAGCATGACAAAAAGTTTTGAGAATGACACAAATATTCATTTTCACAGTCTCCTGCCTCATTTTTTATGATGGCAATTTGCATGTACTCCAGAATGTTATGAAGATTGATCAGATGAATTGCAATTAATTGCAAAGTCCCTCTTTCCCATGAAAATGAACTTAATCCTCCCATAAAACATTTCCACTGCATTTCAGTCCTGCCACAGAAGGACCAGCTGACATCATGTCAGTGATTCTCTCATAAACATAGATGAGAGTGTTGACGAGGACAAGGTTGGAGAGCAATCTGTGATGCTGACTGAGTTAGAATAAAAGACTGTAAGCTTTAAAAGGAGGATGGTGCTTGAAATCATTGTTTTTCCTCTGTTAACCATGGTTACCTGCAAGGAAACACATGCAGGCAGGTGTTAGTGCATCTGCACGCACAGTGAGGCAAAGACTTTTGGAGGATGGCCTGGTGTCAAGAAGGGTAGCAAAGAAGCCACTTCTCTCCAGGAAAAACATCAGGGACAGACTGATATTCTGCAAAAGGTACAGGGATTGGACTGCTGAGGATTGGGTAAAGTCATTTTCTCTGATGAATCCTCTTTCCGATTGTTTGGGGCTTCTGGAAGAAAGTTTGTTTGTGTAATGCCAACAGTAAAGCATCCTGAGACCATTCATGTGTGGGGTTGCTTCCCAGCCAAATGACTGGGCTCGCTCATAATTTTGCCTAAGAACACAGCAATGAATAAAGAATGGTACCAAAACATCCTCCGAGAGCAACTTCTCCCAACCATCGAAGAACAGTTTGGTGACGAACAATGCCTTTTCCAGCATGATGTAGCACCTTGCCATAAGGCAAAAATGATAACTATGTGGCTTGGGGAACAAAACATTGAAATTTTGGTTTCATGGCCAGGAAACTCCCCAGACCTTAATCCCATTGAGAACTTGTGGTCAATCCTCAAGAGGCGGGTGGACAAACAAAAACCCACAAATTCTGACAAACTCCAAGCATTGATTATGCAAGAATGGGCTGCCATGAGTCAGGATGTGGCCCAGAGGTTAACTGCCAGCATGCCAGGGCAAATTGCAGAAAAAGAAGGGTCATCACTGCAAATATTGACTCTTTGCATAAACTTGATGTAACTGTCAATAAAAGCCTTTGACCCTTATGAAATGCTTGTAATTATACTTCGGTATATTACATTAATACCTGACAAAAAGATCTGAAAACACTGAAGCAGCAAACTTTGTGAAACCCAATACTTGTGTCATTCTCAAAAGTTTTGGCCATGGCTGTACACTTACGAAAAACTCTCCGATGAACTGAGAGAGTATGAACTCATGTCTCTCACTACTGGATGGAGTGGTCAGCACATCAGGGACCATCTTGTATGGCAGGCTTGTTGTCTGCACTGCTAGCCCTTCCAGGTGGCAGCCAAAACCCACATTACCAGGCAACTGGAAGCGCTGGTCTTGGGGTCCAAAAGGCCCCATGCTCTCATCAGGCCACACAGTCTGCAGCACTTAACAAGAGAGGCACATTGGGAAGAGTACATAATGCATAAAAATGCAGATTCCATGGAGAACATGTTTTCTTACACGCTACACATTCTTACAAATTATGATCTATACCAGGCTTTTCAAATTACACTTTAAAAATCAGTTCATGTCAAATCGTGAAATAATAACATGATTTACCCATGTCAGAATGAGTGATGGCTATGTGGGGCTCATCAGAGCCAGAGGATCCAGCAGCAGAGAAGGCTCGGGCTCCAGCCACGCGATGCACCAACACATGAAGTCCTGGAAGGTAACTGACCAACCTGGCTCTGCTGCACAGCATCTGATGACACATTAACACAACACACACTATTTCTGTCTAAATGAACTACTCCTACTACTACTGCTGCTGCTACTTCTACTAATAAAACAACTACTACTACTACTAGTAGTAGTAGTGGTAACAACTAGTAATGTAATAATAAATATAGCCACTAGCAGCACTGAAGGGGACCCAAGCAGATTGAGAGCATCTGATTTAATCTTGTTGAATGTACAGACATTTCTAACTTTGATACAATACCTTGACAAATATCGATATTCCAAATAGAAAGACCAATTTTAATACCATGGGGAAAAATGGAAACATTGCCTGCTATTTATGTGTTCAAGACTAAATTATCTAATTTGCTAATCTTAGAAATTAAGTAAAGTTGTGGTTGTAAGTCTTTAAAGTTGTAAAGGTGTTAAACACAACAACATTTAAGTTCATTTACTTTTGAGTAGAGTCAATTTTTCACATTTTTCTGCTTTCTCTGCTGTCTAAGACCACTGATGGATCTGAGGGGGTTTAGCTTAGCTTTGAACAACAACTGACTGGCCAGCATCAGGACAACTTAACTTAAACAGTTTACTGGGCCATCTTATTTAATCCTTCAGTGAAACAGGAGCTGTCCCCAAACTCTTTGTATAGGTCAGTGCATCACTCCTTCAGGTGTTTTGATAAATGTTTTAGCACCGTATTTTAGCACTACTCCGTAGAATCACATGCTAATGGACTTAGTTGTATCGTTCGCTTTTCCTTATTCATTTGCCTCAAATGTGAAGTACAGTGGTGCCTCGCAATATCATGGTTCACCTTTCAAGGGCATGGCTGTTTCGTGGATTTTTTTTGGTGCAATTTGGCATACTTTTTTTTTTTTTTACAGCGTATGAATGTGCATTGTGTTCTGCGTCCTGATTGGCTAAGGGACGGTAGATCACTGTCAATCAATCTCCTCCGTGCTGTGCCTGTACAGTATAGAATGCATTCAGCTTGCCATATTTGCATCTTAATCTACGAAGGTTTGAACTTTGAGAGTGTTTAAACAAAAGAGAAATGCGAGAAAGTATTAATACCTGTCTGACAAAAGTGTATAAAGTGTGTGGTGAGGGGTTTTACAGCCTTAAAACATGTAATAATTGTAAGAAATCCTACTTCGTGGATTTCGCCTATTTCGGCCTATTTCTAGAACGTAACCCCTGCGATAAACAAGGAACCACTGTACTCTGCTCTTTTCTTTGTCAAAGTGGTCTGCAGACTCCATCTCTGTTAATCAACAGCAGGAGTGACTGAGCCGAGAGAGACAAGAAGACAGCACTGTGAGAGAGACAGGAGGCGAGGCGAAGTGGACAGCAGTGTGTGCGTGTGTGTATCAACTCTTTCGCACAAATGAGATATAAAAACCACAGAAATCAATGTTGAAATTGTTTCAAATATTCAGTATCGATATTTACTAAAAAATGCAAATATTTTGGCAACACAATCTGATGTGACCACTACAAGTACATCTGTGTGTGTGTGTGTGTATATATACACACTCACACGCTGTAAAGAAATGTGAAATGTGTTTGTCCAAAAGATGTTGAGCTGTTAATATGTTGCACTACAGGCACCAAAAAACAGAGGCCTCTGCCACTGGTAGGGAACCTCCACCTAAAAATCTCACACCATCAGAGGAGCTCTGAGCAGCAGGCAGGGACTGCCACTGGTGGAGGGAATAGATGGGCAGATCTTTTAAGAATGACCTCTCCAAAGCGCTTGGGATCAGTATGTAGGAGGTTTTTCCCTCTGCTCCTCAAATGAATATCAGTCTCAATTGTAATAACTAATGTTGTCTGTATCTGCCAGTAATGGGAGACACCATATGCTTCCATGACTTCCACACCCCAGATAAGACATGCCTAATCCATGTGTGAGTACTTGCTATTCTGTGTTCTCCTACTTCAACAACTGCAATGTTTCTTTGTTTGCATTTACATGGCTCCACAGCTATTCTAATGGTAATTATTTTAATTATCACCCATACACCCTACTGCATATTAGATTGCATAGTATTTATATTATTGTTACCACCTTTGTTTTCTCTTATTATTATTATTAATTAATAAATAAAAAAACACAACTTTGTCATATATTAAGTGTTCATCAAAATTGCATGCAAAGTTGAATGAACACATTCTCATTCATTTTCCTTTTTACTTTCATTATGGAGGAGACATTACATCATAAAAATAGGTAATTGAAATATTACTGAAAATAGAGATAGATGTGTTTTCAGTACTGAAAGTACTGAAAACACATCTATCTCTGTACAGTAAGATAAGCATATGTAAGGCATACATTTATATTTATATAGTGGGCTGCTATGCTCTAGGAAAATTTTCAATTCACTATTTATTATAAATTATATATATTTTTCTCTTATATCTCAGAGTATTTTTTTAATCAACCATTTTCTTCTTTTTTTAATCTAATTCATGTTCAATACCTAGTTGCAAGTGATGTGTAAATTCTGCCATATAACTGAGGTTTAATTGATTGACAGATTGTGGAAACAGTGCAAGAATGGAGAGATGATTTTCATTCTCTTTTTTTAGTGTTCAATTCTTTTTCGAAGACATGAGTGGCAAATGTGGAAATCTACCAGCTGGACCTTACTTTC
Organism: Amniataba percoides; assembly: GCA_037176925.1. Taxonomy (NCBI): domain Eukaryota; kingdom Metazoa; phylum Chordata; class Actinopteri; order Centrarchiformes; family Terapontidae; genus Amniataba; species Amniataba percoides. The sequence goes on along the minus strand of JBAJHX010000043.1, from coordinate 23,610,457 downwards.
TGGAGTCTGTTTCTGCCCGAGAGACATTCTTTGACACATAGCTAAACTAAGCTCGACAGTTAGCCTGTCCCAGAACAGGCTAGTTCTGCTGCACAAGTTACCATGGTTACTGAGGGGATTCATAAAAGCCATGATGTTGAAGCAGAACTCTCTCTTAAATGAGCCAGACATATCAAAATAAGACAGGCTTTCCCTTAATCTGGCTTTGTGGAATACCCCTCTGCTTGTTCATACCAAAAAGGCATTTCTCTGGTCCAGTCAACAAGCAATTCTGTTCCTCTTCTCTTTTTGCCCACTTCTGAGACACCTATAGTAACGCATTTTAATCAGGGTAAATGGCCTCAATGTAAACCAAGTGTTTGTTACCTATGTTCTGTAATTAAGCCTACTTCAGTAATATACAACTGGCATATTACAACTATAATAACAAGTCTTTTATAATGATTTCTAATAGATTATCAGTGTCTTTTCAGGCCAAAATTAACTCACAGCAAAGGAAATGGAAGATACTAGATAAAAGAGCTGAAATATAATTTGTCTTCTTTAAGTATTTTATAATTGAAGTGTTCCATCCTTTTCCCTCTTATTATCTCAAAACCTTACATTACAGTGAACTTATAAAAAAAAAATAATATCACTGTCCCTAACACCATTACTGGGGCTTCAGAGCTTTAGTGGTGGTAGGGCGGGAATTCACTCATCTCCATGTTTGTTTTTTATTTAAATAAAAGTAAAGGGAAAACATGCTGAAGAAACATGGAATGGAAATGGCAGTCCATTGAAAATTGCACCAATAATTGACTTAAGATTTCACAGCATCGATGCAGAATCATTCAACAAAGCAGGGATGCATCATCGTATCACATTTTTCTCCCATCTCTGTAGTTTGTTCAAAGGTTAAGTAAATACTGTTCCCATAATGCAAAGTGTACATCCACAAGGCCACCTGCCTTAAAGGGGAAGGCTTGGCCCGTAACACATCATGAATCAACAGAACTCGAATTGCTACCTAGTAGACGAATATCTTAATAGTCATATGCTGAATGAACAATATATAATTAACATCGTATTATTATACAGTTATATTAACATTGGACTTTTTATTGAATATCATATTATATCACCATACTAACTATGTTAATAAGACATCCAGGCTGTGATTAGTCCATCTGCCCTCTGTTGTGTGTGTTGTACATTTTTTACAAGTTATTGTCATGACTCTTCAGTCACCTTGTTGACAGAGAGCATGGGTCGTGTTGCCAGTGGTATTGGGGGGGTTTAGAGGTCTCTGAGTCAAAAAGCCCAGTTTTCAATGAGTCTGTGCTGTGAATCATAGACTCAGTAGCCTCTTCATTTGGTACAACCACTCTGCCATAAACTACATTTACAAAGTATCTGTTAAAATAGGCAGAAATGTGCCCTTTCAATGACTCGTTCAATTTCAATAGTTCTTAGCTGAGGTCATAAGTAAGGTGGTTACTTTGAATAATACACACACACACACACACACACATATCTATCTATCTGATAGATCTCTCTCTCTCTCGCTCTCTCTCTCTCAGGGTTACACACACACACACATATATATGTACATACATATATATATATATATATAAAACAATATTTAGCTAATTTCCCCTGGAAATAAAGTATTCTGATTCTGAGAGGTGTTTTGTCATTTGTTTGTTTGTTTTTTTGGGGGTTTTTTTTTGTTTTTGCTTCCCATTTAAAAAATATCAGAAAATATCAGTTAGTTGGATCGAATTGCATTAGCTTGAACGGTTTTAGCTATCTAACATGTCACTTACACTGGTCATCCTGGTGTACCTCTGACTTCTTGCAGTATCCAGTTATGTTTCTGTAAGAGTACAAGATATAGCAGTCAACAACTATTATATAAAGTGAAATGAACAACTCCAAACACATCTTCTCTGACACATTTACAACCTCAACCCTGACCCAGAAAATGAAAACAAGGACATCTAGCCTGACAGATTCATAACTCCAGGATCCAGACGGTCATAAGACTTTCTCTTAACAGTCTGACACTAATGTACCGTGATACATGTTCAAGCCCTCAGTTCCTGAGGTCTGACTGAGGTCTCGGACTGAAATAGTAACGTAACACTAGCTACGTATTACTATCGGTTAGCAAAGGTGTACGAAGTTACCTGGCGCTCCGAAGTTCAAAGTAAAGGGCAGAAACACACAACACTTCTATCTAACAGCGCCCTGTGATATCTATTTCTTATATAAAGGCGGGGCTCCTTAAAAATTCCGAACAGTACTACAGTTGCTACGGAACTCCGCCATTCTAGCGTCACCTTGACGTGGCGCATGCGCTCTTACCGTTACATGTTGGCTGAACTAGAATACCCCTTAGCGCCACCCTTTGGTCTGGAGTGTGGCCAGTGTGCAATTGACACTACCAGTGCCTCCTTCCTCAGTTGCATTCATTCAAAGCCTGATTTAAAAGAGATATGCATGAATAATGGATATTAAACTAAATATCAACAGGTGGACATGACAGATGAAATACTGGTGTTAGGTGTTCAGGTCACTGTTTGAAGGTACATGCCTAAATATTATCCCTACCCTCTGAAACTCCATTAAACTGTTAAATTATTCAAAATACACTTAAATAATGCCAAAAGGTTTCCCCCTATATGCGTAAAACACAAGAGCAGTAGTTACAGAAAGGTACTTATAGTTTGTCTGTTGTTCCAATGCATGCTGGAGGGCTCCCATACACACCAACCTCGGTCTTCTGCAGTGTATAAACTGTGACACATTGTTTGAGTTACCACATATAAGCAATATAAACCTTAAACATCATCACATTTCCACAATCACTCTCCATTATGCAACTAAACTACATAAAGCATACTCTATAAATGTGTCTGTCATTACAAAATGACAAATATATGCTGTGTTTCAACTTTATGCTTCACTATAAATTTCCTATTATCCAAATCTAGTAAAGTACATTGATCAACCTAGCCACTGAACATATAACAGAATGAAAATAAAGTTAACTGCTAGATTTTTTCCTCATGTCAGAAATTATCTCTGCTTTTGTTAGTGATGACTTCCCGATGATTTTGACATCTTCAGTCTCCGGGACGAAGAATTGCTGTGATATGCTGTCTAACTGTATGTTCAGACATTTTCATCTGAGAGCCTTCAAAGATCTACAAAATCTCAATGTTCTGCAGGTCACCTATTCCTGCAGGAAATTTGCTCCTTCACTTGTCTATAATGCAAATTTCTATTAAGCCACAAGGTGGCAATACTTTACAATTCTCAACTTTAACTCCTCTGGCTCCTCGAGCATTTATATTTAAGTACTCCTGCATACTCCTACATATTAGTTGCAAAGAGACATCATACATTCAGGTGCTGCAGGTAGTTAGGGGTTTGGTGCCTTGCTCAAGGGCATCTCTAGCATGCATATGAGATTAGATAGCACCCCTTCAGCTACCGGTACAAACTCCAATCAATTGTCCGTGCTGGACATGAACAGGACTCTAGATTAAACTACTGCCACAATTAAAATCATATGAAAATTATGAAATATGAAAATTGAAAATTGTTAAGGGTGTTAAGTCTGTGTGTACAGCGGTATGTGGTGGGGATCATACTTTTATAGATGAGGAGAAAGGTAAATTTTGGCTATGTTCAAATGAAGCCCAAATATATCTTTCAGTAAATGTACCATTTATGTTCCCCTCCAAAACTGAACACACATACAATATCCTTAGAGCCCATTATAAAAGAGGCATACATAATGCATTTAAAGTTTGTTGTAAGCCCCTATAATACTCAATGACAATTTTGTATTTCAGCCATAAGTCAGTATGAATAAAGGAAAATTATAGCTGAAGTAAGATTTTCTCTTTTCATAGATTTAAACACTATATATTTTTTAAAAGCTCATGTAACACATCCCATAGAATAATTACATCATTCAGTAATCAGGCCACAATCTGTGTCACCTGTATGGTTGGGTAAAATACATGGACGTGATTCAATGTGATTCTAATGATGTCCCTGGTAAAATACATATAAATAAATTATAATATAAACAAAACTGACAAAACTACCACAGGTCGGAATGTTTTTAAATAAATCTCACAAAACCAAAAAAGCACTGTCTCCCATCGACAATAATTGAGTTCTTCAAGAAGTGTGTAACGTAATGTGTCATGGTTTGCTTCATCTTTTCTGCAGCAGGAGTTGGGCCTCTCATACAGCTACATGGGAGAGTGAATGCAAATGTTTATCAGAACCTTCTTCAGCAACATATGGTCCCTTCCTTGCGTTCATCACCTAATCAGCCCGCAGTGTTCATGCAGGACAACGCTCCATGTCACACAGCAAAACGGGTAAAGCAGTTTCTTGAAACTGAAAAAATTGAACTAATGACATGGCCTGCCCAAAGTCCTGATCTCAACCCAATAGAGAACCTCTGGAAAATCCTTGGTGACAAAG
>JBAJHX010000043.1:23582053-23605866 GCA_037176925.1 Amniataba percoides | reverse complement strand
TATACAATATTTACAGTAGTGCAGTTGTTATCAAAAATATATACAGAAGTGCATTATCATTACAGTAGTGCAATGAGTATTGACAGGTATTAAATTAGCTACAGGTATAAAGTGCATCTGATGGTTCATGAATTACTTAACATTTTGGGAAATTGTCACTTCAGCCTCATGTCTGTGTGGCCAGACTCTGGACAGGGTAAGCTTAGGATAAGGAAGCAAATATGTTCCAAAACACTGAACCATTTCTTTAATATGTTTCTTCTATTAGACTTAGACTTAGACTTAGACTTAGACTTAGACTTCACTTTATTGATCCCTTTAGGATGACTCCCTCAGGGAAATTCAAGTTAACTTGATTTGTATGTTCACCTTCTCAGCAGTCAAGCAGGCCTCCTAATGCAGTGGTCCAGTCCTCTGGGGGGAGTATCTGGGCAGTCCTGGGCACAATCCTCTACCCTCTTCTGGCTGTGTGGAGATTCCTCACCTCTTTTCTGTTTGCAAACCCACCTCCACCCGCAGCAGCATCCAGAGGCTCTGCTCACCCATCCACCTCTTACACCAACTCAACTTCGGCCTCTGACAAAGCAAAGAGGTGAGCTACAGTCACCTGTACATTTCAGATTGGCATACCTGTAGACAGCAATATACTCAGTCTTCAGTCAAGTGAGTCTTCAGGATTTTCACTCATATTCAGCCCAAAAACATTTCAAATAAAGGTGTGAGGAATCACAGATACAGTGTACAGATTCAGCAGGCTACAATGATACACAAACAATAGATCCAAACCAAAGAACTGTACTTCAGTCTGTAGACTCCAGAGGGTTATCAACTTGTCCATATTACATGACTAAATTGTGTCTCTGATGAGAGCTTTGACTGTTCTGTATTTTTGCTGCAGTTACACTTGTTTGCCATGCTGCTAGTTCACAGGATTGGCCTTAGTTACACGAACAAAATCTTTTGGACTGAAATCAGTGCTTTTTAAATGAAAAATTTTAGATATTATGGTATATGCCACATATGTGGTAATTCACTCACTTTGTGTCCTGCCATTTTCTTCTCTATGCTCAGAGAATCTCTTTCCAAGCACACACTAGAGAAGCGGCCCAAGGACTTCAAGAAAGACGGTAAAATCTGCAGGCTCAGGACTCAGGAGGACAGCGAGGACGACAATAACACCTGGAACGGGAACTCCACCCAGCAGATGTAGTGCAGTAACAAAAGCTTTCCCTTCCTTTCACTCTCTTTGTGTGATTAGTTCAATCTGACAAATTTAAGGTTGCTGCATATAGGGCTGATCCTTGTTCTCTTTTTCTCTTACTGTGTTTCAGGCATATGCTTGCCTGCATGGATAGATTAATAATAATCAACAGAAGCTCCTTTGGTCTTATGCTCAGTGTTTTTTTATTGATTATGATATGATTCTGTATCTTAACCAGGGCTCAGATTGTGAAAGGATACACCAACATCCTCTCTCATGGTAGTTGTATATAGTCGACCATCCTCAAATCTATCTGACAGGTTTAAAGTGAACGGGGTGGTTCTGATGATCTCTGAGCAAACCAACCATTAACACTTGACCTGACCTGAAGATGTTACATTATCTTATGGAGTAATTGCATTTTTGAAAGTGATTGGCTGATTGCCAGTGAGTAATCTGTGTTTCAAACATTTCATCAAACTGATAACAGCTGCTGACAATGGGCTCTACGTCTGTAGCTGTAGTCTGTAGCCCCAGTCAGTATGTGTTTCTACGGGTTGACAATGGGTGATGACTGCTCTCCTCATCTGACAATGAAAATTAAAGCAGCTTGTTTAAAAAAAAAAAACATGAGTTGTGGTTGTTTGTTAATAACATTTTTTATATTTTGGTGAATTTTGCAGACCAATATAGTGTCATATGAATCCAAAAACTGTCACCATGCCACCTCTTTATTTGTTGCCAGATCTATTATAATCTCTTATTTATGAAGCAAGAGTCAAATGTAATTATCCCAATGAATACTTCTAATTCAAGTATAATAAATACTTAATTAAAATTAAGAAAATGATAATTAATTTAAAAAATATTGTGAAAATGACATGATGATCTCTTAGTAATTTGCATGTTTTTATCTAAAACTCAACTGTAACTTTTTCTCATCAGTACCATATAGTTAAAAAAAAGGGGTAGGGTTGTGACTTGACTTGACTTGTGTTGTTTGGGATACATTCTTGGTCATGGTCCAATAAGCTGCACTTGTGGACGTGTGGGTTGAAGGATTTGTTGTTTTCATAAGAGTTCAAAATCCTGCTTTGAAAAAGTAACAGCAGTCTGGTGTCAATTCATCTACTGTCAAATAGAGCTAATTGAAGTATTCACAGGTTGTGTAGTGCCCCCTAAAGCTACCTCTAGTTTGCTTGTCCCTTGCCTACAGAGCACTGAATGCTTTTAGTCTGTGTCCAATTACTACATGGGTCCTCCTTGATCTCACCTTGTTATGCAAAACTTGAAGTCAGTCTGGACAATCAGTCCCCAACCATGTTATTCTTAAGCTGGTTGAAATGACTGGAGGCCTGTACAGAACAGAATACATTCACCAATGTCAAATAGGTTACTATTATCTTATGGCACATTACCTCTTCGTGTGCAGACACTAAAAAAGAAATTGATACATTTTCTCACGAATAAATGTAATGTTCATGCAACTACCATTGTGTACTCTGGTCTACAAGGTCATTTTAGAATTTAATTATGTACAGCAATTACATGGAGTTGTTGCTTGCAATGAAATTCTTTAGTCTCTGGCCACTTAAACAGCACTGAAAATATTTTGTTAAGAGAGACAATACTTGCAAAAAGGAAAATAGATATAGAACTAAAATAGATAGCTTTAGCAATAAAATGGAAGAGCTGAGATAAAAATAATAAGTAGACAAAATATACAACTACAAATATATTCAATAGAATTTGGTAATACTGTCAAAATACAAGGTGCAAGTATTGAATAGTGCAGCAGAGAAGTTTAACAGTCTTATGGTTTGTGGGATGAAGCTGTCTCTGAGCCCTCTGGTCGAGGTAGGAGAGAGCAGTGTGGAGGGTGAGGACAATGGCATCTTCAGTTGACCTATTGGGCCTGTAGGCAAACTGAAGTGGGTCCAGTGAGTTCGGGAGGGATGGGGTGATTAATGATTTGACTAACCGCTCAAAGCACTTCATGATGGTCTGGGTGAGTGCTTCTGGGCAGTAGACATTCAGACAGAGGTCAGTGAGAGATTGAAAATGTCTGCAAAGATGTCTGCTGAAGTCCGCCAGCTGATTTTTTTGCACACCTTGGAAGCATGACCAGGGTTGGTCATTCACCATAGTCACTGTGGTCTAGCACGTCATCCACTATACTGACTTTCCTTTCCAGTTAGTTATTTTGTGCTTGATAAACATCCTGTGAGCATGCGTTACTAGCCTACCCCTCTGGTATGCAGATCTGGGTGACCATGATAACCTTAACCCACAGCCCTAGAACTGTCAATCCTACAAAGTTCACTTTATGTTTTCAGAGCAATAGAACTATAATTGTCATGGTGCCAAGAGGAAGCAAACAAGGACATGCTGAACTGATGAAGATGGAAATGATCTCCAGGAGAATTCAAAGACTTGAAGAATCAATGACAAGAAGCTCTGAAGCTCTACTGGATGCACAAGATGGATCAACACCTCACTAATGCACCTTTAATTTGTCACCTGTCTTATGTATACATTACAACTAAGATATTTTCTACAGAAAGAAAGTGAGTAACAATACTACTATAGTAGCTGCTATAATGAGAGAAACTGTTTATTGTACTTGATGAAGACAGGTAAAGGTATTATCAGAAGTCCTACAAGATGAATCAACATCAATCAAACAATATGGAATGAAAATACATCCATCCTGACAACTAAACACACACAAATTCACACCTTTAGACAATTTAGGATCACCATTTAACCTAACATGCATGTCTTTGGATTGTGGGAGGAAGATGGAGTACCTGGAGAAAACCCATACAGGCACAGAGAACTCAATTGAAAATAGAAGCATTGTGAAATGTGTGTATCTTCTGATCTTTATTCATTCATTTTAGTTTCAAGTCATTAACTTAGAAGAATATATTTTAGCTAACACCACCACTGCATCACTACACTAACAGAAAAATAGTGATATGAACTCTGAAATGAGTATCACTGTTCTTATGAAATAGGCTACATTCAGTTTATGTATGTGACACATTCTATATTCTGTCCATCATATGCATATTGGATAACCATAAACTATTGTTGTATACTGTAATTTTTAGACTATTGAGTGCACCTGAATATAAGCTGCACTCATTAAATTTAAAAAGAAAAAAGATTTTGTACATATATAGGCCACACTTGTCTATAAGCTGCGGTTGTTCACGTTGTAACATGAGATATTTACACAAAAAGATTTTTAAACTTTTAACTAAATAAATGCTTTTTTTCCGAACAGTGCCTGTAACACAACTGGTTTAAAAACAAAAAACACAGTAGCTGTGCTGCAGTTCTGTTTCCTTCTTCGACAGCCAGATTGATCGCCTTTAACTTGAAAGCTGCATTATAAGCATTTCTTCGCGTGTTTTCTATGACGTGTGTGTGCAAAATGACTGATCTGAAAAATTAAGTGTGAGTGCGTTTGATTTAATTCGAACAATTTCATTGGTCTGATGTGACGAGGCTAAATGTTTTGGCGGCATGAAGCTTGTTAGCCCGTAAAAATCTATAAATTAGCCGCATTATTGTTTAAGCCGCAAGGTTCAAAGCATGTGAAAAAAGTAGCGGCTTAAAGTCCAGAAATTATGGTATATTATACAGTATACTATACTGCAGTATAATTTGTGCATTATAAGTAATGAAGCAAAATGTGCATAACCTTTAGAATTATAGGCAAACAAATACAACTGCAATCATTTGGATACAGTAAGTTAATCATTAAGAAAGTCAGCTAGCAATATTATTCCAGTAAATAATTCAGTGAATATGGACATTTGCAAATATCACACAGCCACAACTCAGATACTACAGAGATCTACTGAGCTAGTGCTGTGCTACAGTGGTAGTTCTCACTCTCCAGTGAATGTTGGGTTGGCAACAGTGGTGGTAGCATTCTGGAACAGTGGATTGTCAGCCTGGTAACAGAGAACAAAACCCAATGATTAGCTAATTTTCTGACCAGAAACAAGGAAGGTATTCTGCATATCAAGGTGCTGAAAGATTTATAAAAGAATTAACATTCAACACAAAAATACATACAGTATACATACAATATAATACATCGTCTCACCTCTGCCCACTTGGATTTCTTCTTTTCATTTTCAAATTTCTTGAACTCTTTCAGGTCCTTCATGTAAATGAGTAACTTGATCAGCATCAGCAGCAGGATGCCAATGAGAGCCACAGATGCAATGGAGCCTCCGATAATAGCTGTGACACTGGGCGGTTCTGGACAGTCTGGAGGAAGAGGGATTCGTTTCAGATGGGTTTGCACAAAATGCTGAACTATATGAGACTGATAGGAAGAAAAGTGCATGTCTGTATGTATGTATGCCTTTTTTGCCATGCCGGCGGTGCATCTCTAGGGATGGTGAATTTGGTGGGTCATGTGAACCACTTTGGTCCAAACTGAAATATCTCCTTGTCTTTAAATTAATGGTTTCCACGTGATTCCCAGTTTCTTGAGCCATTATCCTCTGACCTACCCCGTAATGCCTGTAGTTCAGATATTGCTTGACTAGTGAATTCTAATCACTTTGGTGATTTTTTGACCTTTGATTTTAATATCATCATCAGGTCAATATTTATCCAATATGTTTTTGTTCCATCCATCCATCCATTTTCTAACCCGCTGTATCCTGCACTCAGGGTCATGGGGGTGCTGGAGCCTATCCCAGCTGTCTTAGGGCGAAGGCAGGGTACACCCCTGGGTAGTCTGCATATCAAGGTGCTGAAAGATTTATAAAAGAATTAACATTCAACACAAAAAGTCAGTCAGTCGCAGGGCCACATACAAGATAAACAACCCCACTGTCACATTCACACACTATGGACAATTTAGATTAGCCAATTCACCTAATGCATGTCCTTGGATGGTGGGAGGAAGCCAGAGTACCTGGAGAGAGCCCATGCGGACACAGGGAGAACATGCAAACTCCACACAGAAGGGCCTGCCTCAACCAGGAGTCGAACCCAGAACCCTCTTGTTGGGAGGCAACAGTGCTAACCACTACACCACTGTTCCACCCTATGTTTTTGTTGTTTTTTAAAAATATCTGCAAAATCTTCCATCACCTGCACTTTCTGTTTAGAACTGATTAGAAAATGTTAAAGATTTCAGCTGACTCTAACAAGCAAAAGCTGAACCAATGTCCACCCTAGTTTTGTTTCTCTTTTTTCTAGCACTTGACATTGGTACTGGAGTGAGGCTACTTACTTCTGGAGAGTTTTCAGGATTTCATCAGCAGCTTACCTCTCTGTCTCAGAATTTCAGCCTTGTAGTTATCCTCCCCAACCAACTGGTCAAGTTTAAATTTAATCCAGCAGCCCTCTGTGTCCTTCTGCTGGCACTCCTTGCTTGTTATGTTGAACTGGTCCACCATCTCATGATATATTCTCTTACTGCAAGTCACACTGCAGTTTTTTTTAAAGGGGCCTGAGTCAAAGCCGAGGCATTCAATGCAGTTCCTGGAAATATGATTAATGGCAACAGTTAATGCTACTAAAGGAGGTTTATAGTGGAGCAATACAAATACATACAAATACAAAAAAAATAATCGAATCCTGGGATCCTCTTTTTTTACTTAAGCAATAATTTGAAACTAAAAGCTCAGTAGACGTTAAGGCTCCTTACAATTTAGTCTGACAAGCATCAGGACAGCCAAGGCATATTCGGCAGTGTGGACCCTGGTATCCCTCAATACATTCACAGCGGTTGCACTTGCACTTGCCTCTACCATAGCACACGGTGTTGTTAATGGTACGACAGTCCTCATCAGACACTGTACACTGACAGGCTGAGCCCTCGTAACCTGGATTGCATTCACATTTGCCACAGTTGCACCTTCCTTTATTTTTTCCTGTAATCAGTGAGGAATGAACAGTAAAGTTAGAGTGCAGATATACTTGCTTTTCCAGACACACACACACATTTGTGCTACCCCACACAGCCTGGATTCCCTCTGTGGAATTAATGCCAACAGATTTACACAAGTGATTATGACCTTTGTTATGACACTTGCAATTAAGCTCTAGCGAATCCTACTTCTACCAATGGTCCTTAATATGCTTCTACACTTTGACTGAAGTCCAACTGTATCCAGCTGAACTCACTGGACATAAATAGGAAAGACATATACCTGTCTATATAAAGTCTCACAGTTAATGCCAAATGTGAAAGTGAAAACCAAGTCATGAGGTCAAGAGAACTGTCCATTGATCCTTGAGACTGGATTTCTGCAGCACTGAAAATTCGCAATAGCATCCCCATAATCAGACATGATGGTGGCATCATCATGCTGTGAAGATGTTTTTCTGCAACAGGGACTGGGAAACTAGTCAGGATAGAATGAAAGATGGATGCAGGAATACAGAGCAATCCTGACTGAAAACTTTTTCCAGAGTGCTTTGGATCTCAGGCTGGGGCGAAGGTTTATGTTTCAACATGACAAGGTCAAGGTGCTTTGTCATTGTGGACTACTGAGTCTATACAAATGATGACAAAAATTACCTGAATGCATTTTAAGACAAGACTGAAACACACAAAAAATGAAAAGCTGAAAACTAAAAAGGGTCTGTTGTTGTATCTGCAGGGTACAGCTAAGCCCAACTGTTGAACCATAACGGAAAAGTCTGTTCTTTTGTTGTAACAGATAAAATTAGAGAAACTTTACCTCCACATAATTTATTCTGGAACTTCTCACAGTGTTCATCATCGCACTCGCAGAAGTCACCATGGTAACTGCTTCCACTTTCCGTGGTATGGCACTGGCACCTGCCACACACACAGTCTCCTCGACCCTCGCACTCTGTTCCATTCTGTCTCTGACAGGATGCTCGCAGAGCTTGCTCACTTTTATCACCAATGGAACACTCACAGAACTGACCAACGGAGCCCTCATTGCAGCTGAATAAGGACAAGTTAGAAAGAGCAATAAGTAAGTAATAAGCAGTGAGCAAAAACAACAATAAACTTTAACAAAAAGGGCTAGGTATTTTTTAGCTATACAAGTGTTCCCTCGCTATATGGCGGTTTACCTTTTGCAGCCTCGCTCTTTTGTGGATTTTTTTTAGTGCAATTTTGCATACTTTTTTTACAGCGTATGAATGCGCATTGTGTTCTGTGTCCTGATTGGCTAAGGTAGATCATTGTTGTAATGATCTACCCCTAACCCTAACCCCTAACCCTAACCCATTCTCCTCCGTGCCGTGTCTCCTGTACAATAGAGAATGCATTCAGCTTGCCATATTTACATCTTATAAATCTACAAAGGTTTGATCTTTGAGGGTGTTTAAACAAGGGAGAAATGCGAGAAAATATTAATAAATTAATTGTAAAAATCCTACTTTGCGGATTTAACCTATTGCGTTCTATTACTGGAATGTAACCCCCGAGGGAACGAGGGAACACTGTACTGAATATACATTTTCTGTTAAGAGTTTTGTAATCAAAACCTCAATGCTCTTATCTCCACCTTTTCATCGTATAAAATCAAAACTGTTCAACAATTTGTGTTAAACAGAGTGTTAATCATTGAGCTTTAGAAATATTGGTGTATTTTTTCAGGCAGGAATGCTATTTGCTGATATAGATAAAATTTCTGTGTGACAGAGCTTGGGTTGACAACCAGTGCTTCCATTGCCCCTGCCTTTCAGAATATGTGTAATCAATCACTTGCCCGCCACCTAGTCTGAGGCTTCTCCACTGTGGCAGGTACAGGTTCATTTCTGAACATTTGTTGTGTGAAAATTCTGGCTGAACCTCTGCAGCATCATGTCATCCAGTCAAACAGAATTAAAAGAGGATTCGTGTTCATAATTCTCCTAATTCTCAGAAGTAATTATGTCTCCTGATGCATATAAGGTGCTTGACAGGTTGGAGTGGAGGTACCTTTATTTACATAAAAAATTTTTTAGCTATGACTTTATTTCTTGAATTAGGTTGCTGCATGCTTTCCTTGTTGTCTCAGTCCATGAGTAAATCTTGTTCCCTCTTTAATGGGGGACTAGACAGGGCTTTTTCCTCTCTTAATATTTTCTTTAGCTATATAATCCATAGCTATCTGGTTACATCAGGAAGAACAGTTTTGAGTGTATTATCTGGGAAGGAACAAAATCATAAATTTACTCTGTATTCAGATGATCTTCTTTTGTACATGTCTAAGACAGCTACATTTCCTGAACATTTTTTTGTAAAGAGAGCCTCCTACATATAGATACACAGAGCCACCAAAAATATACTGAATGCATGCAGTGAAAAAACACACGCTTACCTGCAAATACCACATATGACTCTTCCCTTTCCCTTGCAGTGTGAGTGGTTATCAGTTGTGGGGTTTTCACACTGACACTCACAATTTGTAGATAAGGTTACTGTCAGCGTGTCTTTAATGCCCAGAGGTCTGATAGTGAAAGACTTCTCCTCCATACATGAGTCAGCTGTTACAGTGACATCAAATGAAATCTGGTGGGGGCAGTTGGGGGGTTAGAGAGTCATTTTAAACATTAACACTTTAAATCAGCAGTCAAAATCAGATATTCAAATTCTTTTTTCTGTATTTCATGAAATGCATTGAATCTTTCCAGCTCCTCCTGAATCTGAGTCTGTGTAGGCATTGTTCTTAACCTTACTATGGTCCACATTTGTGTGAGATGAAATCAAAAGGCCCAATCTGAGATGAAGACAGTGCATTCCTGCTTGTTACAGATGATGTAGTTCTGGTAGTTTTACCAAACTGTGATGTTCAAGTAAAAATTCAAGCAGTGTTAAGTCAGGATAAGATGGAAGGCAATGTTGACAGGTGGATTGAAGCATTGACGCCTTTGCTGAGTTATACCAGGCTGTTATGGGAAACTAGCAGCTGGGCCTAAAGGTTAATGTCTTGAGTTTCCTTTACAGTATGGCTGGGCTCAAGATGGGGAGAAGAGCACAAACATCTGGAGGGAGCATGATGATAACTGTTCCTCCTTGCTCGGAGAGGAGCCAAGAGGTGTGGGCATTTGATTAGAATGTTTCTAGACCCCCTTCCTTTGGACATCCTCTGGGCATTTCCAACTGGGAGACCAAGGGGGGAAAGATTCATAAGATAGGACAGGATTATGTATTAAATTTTTTTTTTTTTTTTTTTTTTGATTATGTATTCCGTCTGACCTGGGGATGGCTTTGGGTCTTCCTGGAGGAGCTGGTGAAGGCTAGGGAGATATCTGGGCTACTATATTCAGTCTGGCACAAAAGCAATTGAACAATGGATGGATGACTTTTTAAAGAGAATCACAATATAGACATGGGGAGCACCCAATTCCAATGTGAAACCTGAAATAGATGTAACAGGATTTATGTGAACTTTATATAAGAACATAAAAAGTATAATAACTACAAAAAGGACTGACCTCCTGTCCCACATGTACATTGTCACAAATGCCTTCGCTCTTTCCTGCTTGTCCTGCCTTGGCATTGTTGCATTTAG
This sequence comes from Amniataba percoides, assembly GCA_037176925.1. Taxonomy (NCBI): domain Eukaryota; kingdom Metazoa; phylum Chordata; class Actinopteri; order Centrarchiformes; family Terapontidae; genus Amniataba; species Amniataba percoides. The sequence goes on along the minus strand of JBAJHX010000043.1, from coordinate 23,595,147 downwards.
GGGTGTAGGAAACTCTTACGTTGTCAGGGAGATTTTCATGGGTCAAAGTTACTTTAGAAGACAAACTCTGTCATGGATTATAAATTCGAGAAGGTTATGAGATATAGACAAAAGTTTCACAAAATCAGGAGAACAATGTATTCGTCACAAAGAGCATTAAATACACTAAAATGTGCACACAAAAGACAGGAAATGGCTAAGCCAAATTGACAACTTACATTGTAGGCATTTTTAATCAATTCAACGACATTATTAGAATCTGATGACAGAACTCCGACCTCTGATTTTGGAATCATTGCAGAGAGTTGCTGAGACAAAACATGAGGTAAAATGAAATATCAATCAGATTAAGAATTTAGTGTGTGAGCTCTAAATAAATAATATTCAGAAATGACAGTTTTTTTTACCTTGTACACATTCTGAACATTTTTTGTCACTGCGAATATCGGCTGAATATTGTTCTTTTCTAACTGCATTGCTAGTTGTCCAACAGATGGGTAGTCCTGCACACAGCAATCATTGGAATTTGTGAAATTTTATAAATCTTATGTCCATATTCATGGTTTTAATAATATAAGCTCAACAGTTATGTTGAATGCATACATACCATCTCACTGCTCTTGGTATAAAGGTTGTTTTCTATGTGACATTGTCCATCATTAGGTTCAAGTATACCAGATAATTTTCCATCTCCAGCCATGTGGAATCCAGCATCAGTTGTCAGTACAATCAGACGAGTGCTGCTGTTTCTCCAACCTATTTTGTCCTAAACAACAACATATTTTAGGGAACAATGAATCCAGAAAAACCAAGAAAAGGCCCAGTTAACTTTGAAACTTTGAAAATCTTGTTTAAAAACTGTGATTATACTTCTATACTGTGTATCACTTACTTTATTTGAAAAAAAAAGCTGCCTGAAATTCTAAGTTCTTAGAGTGGATGGTTGGGAGTACAAAACTGAGAATCCTTGGCTAAGGCAAGCAAAACAGTGTTTTTGGTTTAAATAGAAAGGGGGCCTATTTGCATTTCAAGTCAGCATTAACTTTCTAACTAAGAATAACTTATTAGAATTTGGTGATTCAAGGTCAAAAGTCATTTTGGATTTTCTTAATTGATTTGGAGAAGGAGAGGGGAGTCCACTCTCTTAACTTCCTCTCCTTGAACGTGGCAAATCTGATGTGATATCTGTTCACCTTCACACCACAAATAAACTACCAAGTAAGACTCGCCTTTTCAGGTGGTCTCAGTCTATTTGTTTAGTCTGCACCACCCTGACTTTATCACCCTAAATGCATTGGAGAGCAAATGACATAAGCAAGGAGGCATGAAGGCACCTTAATTTTATGTTTTTTAACAGAACTGACACCAACTGGTTTTATCTGACACCAACTGGCACCAGATTTAACATAATTATAGACCACAGGATGACATGCCACAAAATACAATCTTGACAATGTAATCTAATGTAATTTCTAATGTAACTAGTTTTCTGTACTTATTCCTATCAGTTCATTTTCATAATAGGTAAAACTATGATGTTCTGCACTAAGCCTATATGTGCCATAAAAAGGTAGAGGCTGTGTGATGTGTGAATGTTTGGCATGACACTACTGTTTCAGTGGTTCCAAATGTAAAGTCCTCCATTTTATTATTTTCTAATAATAAAACTATGCTTGATTTTCTTTAATCACAGTAATCAGTGTGTTAATCACAGTACATAGTTTGCTCTTTGGAGTTCTTACCCCACATACAGCAGCCTGCATCATGGCATCAAGACTCCCTTCAGGAGAGTCCAGGTTTCCTGAGATGAACTGTGCTGTCACTTTTTTCTTGAATTCATCCTCAGTTTGTGTCATATTAAGCACATGTCTGTAGCCAAAGGCAGCCTGACACTGCTGATAATCCTCATCACATGGCTTCTGCAGTTTCTCTTTGTTGGTGTTGGTGTAAGGAAGGACAGTCTTATCAACGAAGGCACCAAACCCTGTAGTTATACAAACAGCTATTATTCCTTGTTTTTTCCTCATAAGTACAAACTTCTTGAAGTGTGTAAGCATTAAAGGCCATTTAGACAAAAAAGTAATAAATAAATGCAGTACTTTAGAATACAGCCTGTAAATTATGTGTCTGTATCAATGTGATACCAATCAAACATCTACTGATAAGAGCAAGGGAGAGAGAACAAGAACAAATGATCAAAATATTCAGGGTCCTGCTGCGTTGTGTTCTGGCCCCATTATGGCTGCAAGAGTCAATCTGCTGCCATTCAAGCCAGTGTGTGTGTGTCTGTGTCCATCAGGTATGTGTCTGTTAGTACTTTTTTGCTGGAACAAAAATGTGACAAAGCAACAACGACAAGACAAAATCTACACACTATCCAATTTCTCAATGGACATTCCAGTTTTGTATGAGGTGATGGTTCTTCATCATCTACCCTGCTGTTCAGGAACTAAATTTAACCAGGAAGCAGAGGCACTTCCACTAAGTTCTTTTTGTCATGATGCATTCAGTTAATGATGCATTATGTAAAATCTCCCTTGCACAATCCAGGATTGACATAACAGATCCATTATGCATTCTAATAGAGGAGATGTATCCAATGGTGCATTAACTCAGCTTATCTTAGCTCAGATTATCCCATTGGCTGTCATAAGCAAATTGGTTCTCCTAGGGGCCCATTATCACAGATAATTCTGTGTGTGTGTTACAGGTGCACTCCAGTACTTAAACAGCTCTGCTGTGTATCTAGGCTGGTAACAGACTGTGACGGGCTGGTGGTTGCCGTGGTGGTTTTAAGAGTGAGTGTATGTGATGTATCTTCTAAATAAATAAAAAAATGTTACAAATTGGTATTGGTTCAAATGTGAACCAACCCTAGTTGTTAACAAAAACTACTACTATTGCTGGTAATGAAAATTACTTACAGTATAAAGTCCCTCTTGTCTTATTGGTAATCAGCAGGTATTTACGGATACGTATGTACAAGATAATGACTTTGTTTATTATTATTTTATTATCTACTTGTGTTGTAATAAAAACTATCAAATAATAAATATTGTCATTTTAGATCAGTCATGTGAGGATTCCAATAATATTACCTATTTGGGCGTGTTCAGTGATACTCCTCAGAGCTGCAAAAAGACTTTGTCCCAGTCCCTTGACATTTTCCAAGTCATCTTTCATGGAGTAAGACAGGTCCATCAGGTAATAGAGATCAACTGGATAACCCTGAACTCTTTTAAACTTTACATTGAATGTGGTAGGAAGGCCTGTAAACAAAATAATGAGAAAAGAAAGAATTTGAGAAATACTATTATGCCCCAATATGCATAGAAAAATACAAACAAAAAGTATTTGAATTTCACTGAAGAATTTCAGCTAATTTATACAATTGTCAAAGAAAGTGCAATGAACAGATGACATTAAAAAAACAATAAATAAAATTACATTTTTAAAGAAATCTTTCTGGGACTATAAAGGCTATCTGAATCTGAATCTAAATTTCCTAAATCATACAGATAGTACTGACTGATTACACTAACCAGGTCGGAGTTTCAGACTTATCCTCTGTGGACTTAGCTGGACTGGCTCCTGCTGGTTGAACGAAACGGACAGAATATCATTCTTGACAATGGTTAGATTGTTCTCAGGGGAGATGATTTCTTCACTCTTGCAGCCTTTCTCCATTAATAGAGCCCGTGTGTTACAGCGCGCTGTTTCCTGTTCACCTGGTTTGGTGAAATTCTGTACAAAGGGGATGCAAAACACACAAAAAGAAATACAAATGATATTCTATACAAAAGATATCCTAGTTTCACTTACCTGTGTTTATATATCATGTTAAAATTGTGATGACTCCTCTGCATATGGTGGTAAAGTAAGGAGTCTGAAGGCATACTGTTTTTTGTAACTGGAATATATAAATATGTACTGTGCTTAACTCAGAGGTGTTAACCACACCCCTTGTGAATTTGCAATGGATATGATGTTGATGGTCTGGCAATAGAAACTGCTTTCCACTGACCGCTAAAAAGAGGAAAAAGAAAATAACTTTTTTCATAAATACAAAGAACAAATAGAAAAGGGGATTATTTGACACTCTAATGATGAAAGTGATTGAAGTTACTAATAAAAACCAAGTCCGCCAGAAATACAATACAAATACTATAATATTATATGAAATAATACTATTAATTAATTATTAATAATCCTACCAGTGCTACTTGTTCTGTGACATTATCACCAATGAAACTCTTTCTGCAGATTTGACACTAGCAGTGGCAGTAGAAGTGACTGTGAATCATTAGAAATGGCATATCTGTTGTGAGTGTTCTCAGCAAAGTATGACATGGATGACACAACTGTCATCATGATGAGACAGCCTACAGAGAGGAGATCAGAGCTCTGACATCTTGGTCCCATGGCAACAACATTGACAACAACAGCGAAACAAAGGAGGTGATCATGGACTTAAGGAAGAGGCAGAGGATCCTCTGCAGCTTCTACAGGTGCAGCACAGAGAGCATCCTGACTGGCTGCATCACTGCATGTCATAGCTGCTGCACCGTGTAAGGCTCTACGCATCACCAGGACGGAGCTGCCGTCCTTGGAGGACCTCTACATCTAGCAGTGTAGGAAGAGGACCAACAGGACCCCGAAAAAGACCCCAAACACCCCAGGCCAAATTACACTACTTTGTACTTTCACCTTGTAATTCAAAAGCATTTCTGTATTCTATTCTATGATATATTTTAAGTTGTATATTTAATATAGTCATATTATTTTTTTGTCTGTTTTATTGCAATGGCTATTATGTAGCTTAGTTCTATATGTATATCTAACTAAAATGTTGTATCAGGTGCACAATGTATGCAACACAAGTTGTGGTACATAACATAACTGACAGTCTAGTCTGTACAGCTTTCACTCTCTCAAGCTATTGTTATGGGATAAGGGCAAAGCCAGATGCAGACCACGCCCCACTAGGTCTGTCTAGCAGTGACATGTTCAATTTTTTGATGGGGATGGCCCAAGTGGAGCATTGATTTTTGCAGGGGTGGGATGGAATACATGCATGCAGTGGACTTGAGTTACTTTCATATCTATATCGTCTTCAGGGGTAGCCACTGCCATCCCAGGCCTTCTGTCGTCCGGTACCTACAACCTCAAATACACACCCACTTCACAGAAACAATAAGGAGGCCCATCGCAATAACATATCATACTACATGGTTTGCACATCAATGGGACAATACTTCACACTACCTGACAGCTGAGAAATAGCAAATTTGCGTAAGGAAATAATCTCTTCTTCAGTAGGCATAAATGAACACATTTTCTCCTAACTTATACTGAACAGTGTGATGGACAACAGTCTTTGTTACTAATGGAGCTTAATCAGTGGAATGAAATAAAACTCAAATGGACAGGAGGTGGACATGTCATTAGTTACTTGATATATTCATGATATAGCTTTGCAGTGTAGATTGGGGTGATTGTTCACCAGGTCACGAAGATTAGAATGAGCTGTTGTTAAAGATTAGAGCTGTTTTGATGTTGATTCATATCACTATTTTTATACATGTTAACACCTCAGCAGTAAAAGAACGTAGGTGCAACATTAGCTTTGTTTCTCACCAGCTGTTTGCACCACACACAGTATCGTCCAGATCTGATACAGTCATTGCAGGAGTTGATCACAGACTTCGTGCAGACTTCCTCTTGACATAGTCCTGCAATGAGAATCACACAATGCATGCAAAACATTTTCAAAAAGAACAAAAAAAAACATTCAAAAAGAAAAACAGCACACATCCCATACTGAAATAAAATGCTGTGGACACCGATCATTCAGATTCATTACCATTATGTCTACCTTGTACATAAATTAAATGTATACTCTACTCCAGTATCTATACTGGATAATAATACTGGATCATAATAATACTAAACCCCATTTTTATGACTTACACCAGTGTTATTGAGATAAAGAAAATCACACCATAAACATTTGTTATATTATATTCTAAGATTAGTTCCAAACCTAGTTTATGGTGGTAATGTGTATGGTGTGGATATTATATGGAAAATAACAAAGATAAATAGAGTAAAACTGAAAAACCGGGGAAAGAAATGCATAACATTTGAATAGTGTCATTACAACTGACTGTTTTACCAGAGGTAGTCTAATAATGCTTTTATGTCATAAATCTCAACATATGGGTCTTTCTTACATGATACATTAGCTCTTTTTAAAGATAGACTATTGTAACCGATGCTGATTCTGGCTCTGCTTGGTACTGGATTAAAAGTACAATTGATTGCCGAGCAGCTTAACATTTTTCAGAAGAGAAAAAATATTTTGTAAAGGGAGTCATTTAAAATACACACAATGTCCTCATTAAATCCTTATAGTAATTTATGTTATGATAATACTTTTTCACTAGAAACTGTGTGCAGAGGCTGGTCTATGAGACAACAGACAACAACAACAGACTCTACCGGGTTCCCGCTGGGCTGCAATGAGATCCCCCATAGAAAAGGTAATTAACATGAAACTGCTAGTTGTACCAGTAGCTGTACTTCTTCATCTATCCACTTGGAGGAGCAGTGATTATGACTGCTGACCTGGTTTTCTGTGGCTGTTTTATCAGTTTATGATGGCCAGTGTTATTTTTTTGCTGTCATGTGCTGCTGAAGAAGAGTGAAGCAGTCAACATTTTAAAATCAATATGCTGAACACACTGTACAGCATCATGGATGACACCAATCACTTTGTGCAACTGGTGATATTTTCTGTAGGATTGTTACTGTGAGTGACCCCTTTGGCATTACACATATTTCATTTCATTAATCAATTCAGTCATATAGAAAACATTATTTAAAAAACAAACTTAAGAGAAGATGTTAATTTAGCTGTTTTTTGCATCTTTGGTGATTATTTGTAACTGCAGGTGTTTTTGTACCTAACTTTAGTTTCACTGTCTTTTGTACGCAGCCGTACTGTTTTACTAACAATAGGAGCAGAAACCAGAAAAGAAAACCCAATTCATTCCCGAACGGCCTGCTTGTGATTTGTACTGAAAGGTGCAGCTGAACCTGGGTCACAATACTGCAAAAGTGTCACTTTATTCAATAGTTTGTGACTTACTAGATATTTCTTTAAAAGAAAATCTCAGAATGACAAAATGTAAAGTTAAATGATAATGTATTCATAGTTAAAACTTACCATTTCTGCCTATCAACAGGAGCAGAAGACACAGCAAATGCACATCCATTTCCTGATATTAAAAATAAAAACAGACATTTTATCCAGTATGTCAGAACTAAAATTGTGGGTTTTCCATAAAGTACAACAGTAACTATTAGTCAACCCCTGAAAATATAATAAATACCTTAAGATTGTTTGTAATGTATTTGTAAAGGTACCACTAACAAGGTATCATAAAACTGATAAGATAGTAACTATAAAAAATTGAATAAATATGCCATAATTACACAGGTATGTATATCCCTATTGTAGTCACAATGCTGAGTGCTCAATGCACCATAGTTGAGGTAGAAATCGAAACAACTAAGATTTGCTGTAAAACCCTCCATCCATCCATCCATCCATTTTCTAACCCACTTTATCCTGAGCACACACAGGGTCCCAGGGGTGCTGACGCCTATCCCAGCTATCTTAGGGTGAGAGGCAGGGTACACCCTGGACTGAACACCAGTCAGAACCCTCCTGAGAACATACTTCAGGGCTGTATAGTCCTACTCATTTTGAAAAAACAACAGCCAGAGGGAAAACTTCAGCCATCATAGTCAACCTTCATCACCGAATAAGTTAAGGAGAAACCCTCACCTTTATAGTGCTGGGTCCACTTTGCTGTGATCCTGCCAAAAACTACTTTGGTAAAGACTACAAAAAATAATAGCAATTAGTGAACTTTGGCAAGGTCGACCAACATAACACACCTAATGTTACAACTACATAGCAGCACACAAACCGAAACCGTAGTAGATTATTACCACAGAATCAAGAATCATTTTTTGTCATCGTGTTTTCACATGACGAAATGAATATTGGTAACATTCCAACTTCAAACGTACATATAGTAAAATGAATTATAATAGTAAGTAATAATAAAGTATGTGATAAATAATAAAAGTATGTAATAAATAATAAAAGTATGTACCCATGGCCAGTAAATTGATTTGTACTAACCAACTCCTCTCTTGTGCATCTGTGTTAATTTGTTAAATCAGCTGCTGTAGTGTTTCATTTAAACATCCACAAATGTTTCATTGAAAAAAAGCTTACCCTTAAGTTTGTTAACCAATCACACATTTGATGTTAATATATCAAAGGTCCCTGGAGCATCATACAATCAGGGGACTATATATAGATATGTGTGAAACATCCACCCACAGTCAGATCTCAGATCACATCTCTCTTAACTATTCTAATACTCAACACTGAATATGAATACAAGGCGTCCTGTACACTGAGGCTTGTGTTAACACTGACGATACCATATAAGGTAAAAGAACAGTGTTGTGTCTTCAGTGCAGTTCCGCTTTTCCGCAGGCTCAAAGTGTTCACAATTCTACTGCTGGTGTGGCTTAAATACAACCATACATACTATGTGTTTCTTTCAGCTCACAAGAAACAGAAACTAGGGACTGATAACATCTGTAATAAAGCATTAATAAAAGGAACATTAAGGAGAGTGATCACAATGAACATACACACAATGAACACGGAAATGCAACACCCACCATCCACCAGAACATTAAAAGACTATAAAAGTGTGTGAACACATTTTGACTCATTTTACAGCAAGGCAGTACTCATAGCTAAAACAGCAGTAGGCTCACGTCAAATAGACTTAAGCACATTCAATAGCACTATGTCCAACATTTCATAATTTTCACTTAAAGCCAAATAAATAATAACCCAATTTTCTTCATACACATCCTCTGCATATATCCTGATTCAGACATGCTCAGTTTTTCACTCAGTAAAATTATAGATCAGTATCCTCCATCCCATGCAGTTTAGTCAGATCAAAAAAGAATCCAAACATGAAGTCAAGCTTCTGCATTTCTGTTAAACAGATGTGGCAACCAGTGAGGGTGTGGTAAGCTATGAAGTGAAAATACTCTCATACATGCCTTGCTCAGAACTCAGGTTAGGTTAGGTTGAGTTCTTAACCCAAGGAGAGGAAGAAAAGGACAGAAAAGTTTTTCATGTAAGCTTAATTGTTACTGGACAAAAATATCACTTTGAAGTTTGCAGAGTTTTTAAAAACTGCACTATGAGGCTCCTCAGAGCACTGTGGCTGTTAAGTTGCACCACTTCCTCTTATGACTTGTATAGTTCCACAATGCAAGTAAAAAGAAACAAGTAAAACAGAGAGCAAAGCAACAGCTTACTTCTATAAAGCAATTGCCATAAAGTGGTTACTAAGTCAAAGAAGGCAGTTTGGTTTGGGAATTTCATTTTTCTGTTTTGACAGTTGTTGAAGAGGAAATATCCTAGTCCTGTTTTGAGGTTTGCTGTGATGGTGTGAGTTTCTTGTAAGAATGTCGTCACTGTGATGAACCGACCATGCAGTTCATAGCTGCAATTCAGTATCTTAAAGTTAGGAGACTGACTTCTACTAGCTACACTAAGGTTAATGTCTAGGAGAGGCACTTTATTTCTATTATGGTGTTACCACCAGTAATTTGATATTAGTGGTACATTTTACCATAGTCATTCAAGTTGCTTTCATTTATTTCTCAGCCCCTTTGTCCAATGATTATTTTTTAGCTGACCAATTTATAATTTGGGTGGTTATGACCACCTAAATTATAATACAGCCATCAGACTATATTTTCAAGGTTGGTAAAGATGAATAATAAAGTCAACAGAACATATTCACAAGGTGGTTAACTCCTTAAGTGACTGCTGCAAAGTCTTCTCACTTCACTTCAAAACATTTTTCCTCTTTTATCTTCTTGTGATATATAGAGAATATATGTTACATATCATTTGGAAGTGTGTTTTCATTAGACAACCATTAGAAAACCATCCAATAATTTCAGTTTTTCTAGGCGAGCAACTAAAAGGACCCAAACTATCTGAGCTCAGCTGACAAATAATACAAAACAAGTACAAATAATCTGAAATTAAATATCTACCACATCACCTGTGTCCCACATGTCTAAAGGTTAAGGTTATGGAAAAATTATAGATCTGGTTAAAAACCAGAGGCATAAACACAGCTGACCATTTTAATGGGTCACCAACTTTTCTGAACTACTGCAAAGACTTATGAGTGCCTAATTTTAATCATCTTTGTTGGGTAGTGAGTTAAACAATTTGAAATCTTCCAGGTGTTAAATCCTATTCAGACTTAATTTCACAAAGAAGCTGAAGCAAGCAATTATCAAAGAAACAACTATATTCAGATATTTTTGATACTTTATCATGGAGGTGAAAGATGATTATTAATTTTGACTGCACATGGTACAGGAGTTGAAATGTTGAAATGTTGAAAGTTGAAAGTGATGAGTGTCTCATGTAGAGTCTGTTGTTCGTGTTCAAGTAAAAACTATTGTTTATTTATCAAAATCAAAACAGAGTGGCCCAGGTGGCTCAGTGAAAGAGTGCACACACATATGTTTGTGCAGCAGACCCCAGTTTGATTCCCGGCTGTATGTCTAGTTTTTGTTTTTGTTTTAGTTTTTGTTTGTTTGTTGTTTTTTTTTTACAATTCTTGGAACCTTTTCCCTTAAGTGTATCTGTCACTACTTAAATCAACTTCCTCCCTGAAAACCTATCAAGTTTACATTGGACTTCATTTGAACATAGATTTAATGTAATATTGAAAATAAAATGTGCAGAAAATAATGATGAGTAAATAATGAGTATTACTGAATAAAAACAATTCAATTAACTAACAAACTTTAAAAAAGCAAACTTACCCGTAACAGGAAGACGGTTCTCGTCTGTGGTTTACTGTTGAGTCGAACTCTATCTGGATTGTGAGACTCCACCCAGGAAAGGAAGTGCAAAGCAATCAAAGAGTGTGTTCAAGAGTGAAACGGGGCTGTGTCACAGAGTTGGGTTAGTTATCATAATGTTAAAAATAAATTGCCATTACACTGCTGGCCGGAACTGGAGACATGAGACTAGTGTCAGAGTCAAGCGTCAGTAACTAAAACAATCACTTTAGGTTTGTGTCTGACCACTCTCAAATTTAATTTTACTTGTGACTTCATTCCTATGACTTGACTTGACTGGACAAATATCCAAGTCTTGTCAGACCAAATGTCTTGACATAACAATAAAATAGAAATTAATCAACGACAAGGCCCCCGGCCAAATATGTTTTAGAGTTTTAAGATTTCATTATTGGACACCTTCATTCAATACTTAATCAATAATCTAAACTCAGAAGTTATCATCATGTGACTTGAGTGTGTAACATCATGTGAATGATTTCAAATGGTCAAGTTTGACCATAGATTGTTATAACCAACATTTATAAATAAAGAAAAGACTCGTAGTATGTAAAGCTCATAGTGATGGATTATGGCCTGATTCTGTATTTCTTATTACCACTGTTACGGTAACTGGACAGGGCTGACATAGACCAATATGAACTTTTATTGGCCTACTGGCAAGCAGACAGGAAGACAGACAGGCAAGTTAGACAAACAGGTATACCGTTGACATGCACGCAGGTGCAGGGCAGGTAAAGAGGCAGCAGGCACTGGGCAAGCAGAAAGGTAGGTAAGTACAGCACAGGTAGACAGATAGGTAATGAAAAGCAGGAAACAAATGCAGAAAGATAAACAGTAAACATATCCAAACAAACACAGAACGGAGGAAAGGGACTGTTATGTGTATTGTGGGTCATGAGGACTAACAGGGAACAGGGGAAAATAAAGTAAAAGAGTGAGAAATCAAAAAAGAAACAGAAAGGAAAGCGCCAGATGTTAGGAGAGCAAAGTACAGGGTGACCCAAAAAAATGGGAATTTTTGATGTGCGTATTGGCAGACATGAGCAAGTGGCAGCACCGCGAGACAGTGACCTTGAGCAATTAAACACACCCCTATTTTAGTAACGGGCAACAGCATGCGTTAGCCATAAACATGTTTTATAAAAACGGTGATAGTTTGACAGCTGCACAGAGGGAATTCCAACATTTTTACAACTTAGGACGTCATGGTGGAAATTCCATCATTGTTTCTTAAATGGCATGTTTTAAGGTTTCAATTACAATGAATAAAATATTTTTCTTCCATCACTCTTGGTTTTATTGGATTGTTAAAAAGTTCTCCCTTTTTTTGTGTCACCCTGTACAAAACTAAACAAGAAGCGTGGTTATGCAGTGTACAAAGACAATGTAAACACAATGTATTTAAATGGTTTATCAGCCCAACTGGGCGGGCTGTGTGGACTAACCAAGTAACCCATGACCTACATATTCATTCTTCACTGTAACATCTAAACAGGAGCAGCCTTAACAACCAGTATATAGGAGGTTTTGTCCTCTACTCCTCAAATGAGTGTCAGTTTCAATTGTAATAACTAATGGTGTACCTGTCTGTGGTTCCTAGTGGGGACATGATCTGTGTGTTGTAGAGAGAAGGTCGAGTGGACCAGAGTTCCATATGAGGACATCTAGAGGTGCACCTGGACTCATGACTCATTTCCATTACCAATGAAAAATTCACATATGGACTAAACCCATGAACTCAGCATGTATGATTAATGATGATGTTCTCTATACATGTGGCACCTCTTGCGCATCTGTCCGTCCCACGGAGAGGGGTCCCTCATCTGTGGCTCTTCCTCAGGTTTCTTCTTTTTCCTGAAAGGTTTTTTTGAAGTTTTTCCTGACCCGGTTCGAGGGTCATTTAAATAAATAAATTTGAAATTTGAATTTGATAAATCATAATCAAAATTCATCTTTACTTTCTCTGTCTTTGCTGAGCCTATGGAGGTTTGCGTGTGATCTTCTACTGTTAACATTCAAATTCAAATTCAAAATTTTATTTATTTAAAGCCCAAAATCACAAACATTGTTTGCCTCGGAGGGCTTTACAA
>JBAJHX010000043.1:23543267-23570635 GCA_037176925.1 Amniataba percoides | reverse complement strand
CTGTCAACCAGGTTGCCTGTAGGGATTTTAACGTCCAGCAGGTGTCAGTATTCAGTGAAACAGTATCGACACAGTATTAATTCAGTTTGGCAATGTGTCGAAACACTTCATGAGGCCTCATCTACCCATCACTAATAGCCGTAAATGCTGGCTTCAGTGGCCATCACGTTTACAAAATAGCTCAACAACAAAATAAAATCTGAGCAATAAATAAGAATCAAGGTACTCTGGCTGGCAGTGTAGACATTCTCCACAGTGAACATCTAGTCAGCTTCATGTTTTTTACCTAAGTCTGCACAGTTGATGAGATGGACTGATTTTAAAATTGATGATCTACTAAACACTCTAGACTGAAAGCCTGTTTGCCAAACACAATGGCACTGCTGTGTGTCATACAATGAAAAGAGAAAGATAATCAAATTATTGATGACAATTTTTTGTATGTCATCATTAATCATCCTTTTTATGAGTGTGCTCTCTGCTCTGCTTACTTGTTAACTCTGCTTAACAAACCTAAGCTCATACTGCTATTCCAACTCTGGAAAGACAGAATTCAATCTAGAAAATCACCTATGCATTAGAAAATGTGTTGCACTGTTGTTGAATGTAAACATAAAAAAATCTTTGAGGTGAATTGTGAATGCAAGGGCCACAGGTAAGAGAAAAACCATCACCTGTAGGACTGGTCCAATGTCATCATCACACAGCACCTCTGTGTCAGACTCTTCCTGGTAAAGAAGCTCATCGTCACTGTCATCACTTTGCCCATCATCACCCCTTTTTGCATGGGATTTATTGCCTGCACATAAAGCAGTAAAATATTATTTTCTATAGAAACAAAAAAATGTAAAGCACTTAAAATTCAACAACAAAGTATGTTTGTGTGTGTCATTTAAGACTTAAATGACACACACAAACACGTTAACCACATCGGTTAGCTACATTGACAACTCATTTGTGGGGAAAAAAAACTAGCCAGTGCTCTGCTTTTTATGGTTTGCTTAGCAAAACGCAACCACAGCAGGGCCAATAGAACAAAATACCTCAGATGAATTCTGTAGCCCCACAACTACAGTGGTGCCACATAGTTCACCTCAAATGACCTTTCAATGAATGTCAAAATGTCAATATTGTGAAATTCTACCCTCACTTTGTTCATTTGATTTGGGAACATAAGAGTAAATTAGAAACACAAATTCACAATAATTTGTATACAAAACCTAAAAAAGGTCAGGATCATTGCCAATTATTATTTTTGTGCCCTTTCCCATTGAAATGTACCATTAATCTGCTTCCCTCTCTTCTGTTTGCTGACTGGTCTGCTCTTTGTTTTCTGTTTTAGTTGATCTTCGTCATCCTCTTCAGAAGCCTGTCCTGAATCTGAGGCCTCATTTGCTTCCACCTCCTTCATCAGATCTTCAATAGCGAAGGGAGCCTGGTCAATAATAGTGCTGAATATGCTGTTGCAGATGGCTCTGAAAAGAGACTGCCTGGTGGTGGCGCAACATGTAAAAAGAGCAGTTAGCAGCAAGAAAATGCCAGCTAAAAATAAACAGGATGAATGAGATCAGCTCCATGCCACAAATGTGCACTGCTGCTGTTCTCAAATACAAGTTATAAAATGGTTAGAGACACCCATATCTATATGTCACACATACATACACAAGTACTGTATAGTTTCATTGCCTGGTAACTTTTGTAATGGGATATTTCTAGTGTGAGAGACAGCATTACAGTAATGCAGATACAGCTGAGGTGATGTGGACTTACTCCTTGGTCTTGGCTGCTGTTTTGCAGAACGGCTCGATGAATATCAAGTTCTGATCAGCAGTGAGCTGTAAATAGAAAAGGAAAAGATCATGATGTTAAGATAATATGATGATAGTAACAGGTGGATTTCAAAGCTCATTTGGTTGATTCAGACTTATTTCATGACTATTGTGCGAGGATGTCACATTGCACCCTCTTGTAACAGCGAATCCACTAGTTTATTTTCACATCAAACTCGTAAGAAAATATAATTAGAGAGCAAAGTTTGATGCCTGCTGATGCCTGTTAAAAAAATCAGACAATTTACCAACTCACATGATGCTGCAGTAGACTTCCCTGTGCCTACTTGGCAGTCTCTTAACAGTTAGCGTTAATCCATTAAAAAAACTTTCTAATGTTATTCACAGTTAAAAAAGTATTAATACATACATATACACATATATACATATACATAAACACACATACTTATATACATACACATATATAGACACAGAAGAATTTCACAGAGAAGAATTTTGTAAATACATTCAAAGGCTTTTTTAAAAACTAAATCAGTGCTGTTGATCAGATACTCTGCTGACCACAACTGACTGAGCTCTACTTTACATAACTTGTTTATCTTAACAATCATTACAATGGGTTGCTCTTGTTAGTCATCACAGAGCAACCTTATGAACTGAACAGTCACTCATTTTCCACTGCTGACCTCAACTGGACTCATGAATTTAGTTGCATATTTAGTGACCGACATATATATAAATAAGTGCTTACATACATGCCATTTGGTGATTTGTAGCTCTGTTTTTCCCTTTTAAAAGTAGATGGTTGTGATGACCTTATGGTAGCATCATAGTGCTTTCACTACCATGTGTCTCACACCTGTGTTTCTCACCTGCAGGTCAATGATCAGAGAAACTCAGCACACCTGAGGCCAGTGTGCTGAAGTTATCCAAGTTCCTCCAGCTGTTACACAATCACTCTCTCCCTGTATAGGTTGGCCAGGCCCACTGTGGCCTGTTGGTTTGGTTAAGCTGATCTTATTTTTACGTTCTGCTGTTTTGGCACTCTACAACACGCGCACACACACATAGCCACCACTCATGCACACCTTTCACTACTGACTTCACTGACTACCACCCCATATGTAGTATATATTTGTTTTTTGGCTGCGTATTTTGGTTTAATTCAGCTTAATAAACATCATATAAACATTTGACATGGTCCTGACTCCTTCCTTTGTTGTGACCTTCATAAGAGGAGTAATTTATTTAGACCTCAGCAGTGTTCTTCATTTTGTGCAGGAGTGGAAAACTATTATAGTACGATGCAACTTCATTATTTCTTCTGATTTTAGCACCTTGGTGTGTAAAGTACTGATAACCAACTAATTGTTATCTCCCTGTGGTCTCTACCATTATGGCAGTAATTCAGTCTCACAAATGACCAATGCAATTACCCTGTACTCATTTAAATGTAAAAATGTCTTGTGGATCTGCAGTAATCCTGTACCTCTGCTGAAGCCACAGCTGCCAGTTCGGTCATGTAAAGGTCCAGGATGTGGAACTGCAGCCCGGCAGGTGCTCCACTGCTACTCTGCAGGAGCTGTGCTGTAAGTAGCTCCAGAAACCTAGCAACCACACTGCATACACAGAAAACAGTTATTCTCTTCAAAATGATATCAATATAAACAAATAATCTTTGAAAATAATGTTTTAATGCAATACCTCTTCTCCCAGTTTGTCCTTTTGAGCAACTCAAACGTTTGTCTGAACATGAAGCGAACCAGCTGTTACAGAAAGAGAGGAAAATCAATCATTGGAAATGCAACGAGAAAACACACCTGCAGAAAATGTGTCTAGAGTTGAACCACTGACCCTACAAATTCCACAAAGAATGTGGACATGTAACATACTTTCTTACCACACTGCAACTGAAGACTAGCTCTTCAACTAACCTATGTGGGAAGCAGGATATGTGATTTGTTTTCCCCAGATAGTTTGGGAGATAACACACACACAAACAAATTCAATATTACATGTGGCTCCAGCTTCAGAGCTCCTTGTCATTGATTCTCCAAGCCTCTGGACTCTCCTAGAGGGATGAACACCACTCTTCTAAAGATATTCTTTAATTTGGCATTTTGATGCTGGTGGAGATCTCTGTTACCAATATTGTGCCATCCTTGTGCACATTTTGTTCTATGATACACTATTGTGAAGATGGTAATACTGCATGATATGGCAAAAACCTGACATTGTGACATCTTTATTTATGCAATGTCAAAAAATTCAAGAAATAAGGTATTGTTCTCACACTCACCTGAAAGAACTTGTCCATCCGCAGCCTGTCGATACCAGTCCACTCTCTTTTGAAAGTCTGCAGGAAGCTCTCAAAGTATAAAAACTCTGTAAAGAACAGCAATCTTTATCACTATAAAAGGTACCAGATTTTTCTTATATACCAAGATCCAATTCATTTGCTCTTACTCAATCACATGAGATTATAAAATCACATATTGGGAAACTTACGTCCATCAATATTGTGGAAGCTGTGTATCAGGGTGGAGATTTGGTTCGACAGCTCCTCCTACAGAAGAAAAATGAAGACTGCATGAACATGAATCTCAAATTAGGAAGGACAGGTTGTTTGACTGAACATGATCATGATCATAAGTTAAAGATTTATTTATAATCTTTCATCAAGGACAAATGGAAAACTTTTTTGTTTTCATTATTTGCTGGTTTTGGTTCCACATAGCTGAAGACTTGGAATTTACTTGTGAGGGAAAATAGTTACATTGTAAACTGTAATAATGCATCCCCCTGCATTCAGAGAGGGCCAACAAACCAATAAAAGTATTATGCATTGAATATAGTAAGCCAATCAAAATTGCCATTATATTTGCATAATGGTGTGCTGCTCTGGCAGGGGCTCAAATGTGCTTAAATGCTCTCTGTACTCACCCATGAGGATGTTCTCCCATTATGTGTATCTGTAAACCAAGCACAAAAAACAACAAAAACACACCTGTACCAGTGGTTTGTCCTGCATCCAGAGACAGTAGAACAGACCCTTCCACAGCTTGAGCAGCTCATCACCTGTGAATCCACCTGTACACAGGAAGAAAAACAGCTGTGACACATCTGCTGAGTGCAGAATAAGCTCGCTGTCTCCAGAAATTGCTGCCCGCAATAGTCACTGGTCAGTCTTTGACATTTGATTAGTTCATAAATCAGCTTTTTCAAGAATGGACACAATCTTCAGTTATACGCCATGTGAACATTTATATAACTTTAGCCGTTAAAATACAACAAGGAAAGAGGTTAATGTTGTCTTTACTGCATTAGTTAATTGGTTGTCTGCTATCGTATTAGCGTTATCTGAGCTGTTAGCACGCTCTGAAAGCTAACTTGCTGTCACGGAGAGGAAATCTTACCTGTTTCTTTCTGAGACCTGACAGTTATGTACTTCCTAAGTTTCTTCACAGCCTTGGTCCGGATGTGCTTCTCGTTAGATGCCAATCTCTGTGCGAACTGGACTTCTGGTTCTTGAATTGACGCCATGACTACTCAATCTCACGTGGAGCCTCTGCTGTCTTCTGTTCGGTGCCTCGCTCTCCTCTTCCCACGTTTCCGCCGGTCGGCGCGCACTGATGGCGTCAGCAGAGCTCCGTGTGTGGTACTGGCTTACAGCGCCGCGGACTGGCAGCCTGTGTGTGCTACACATCGGCTTTAACAGCTCAGGGCAACAATACACAGCATGACACAGTTTCGTCGTGCAAAGGTGCCCTTCCCGTGTGACTGTAACACTGTAACACGTAGTTGGACAGTACGTCATACATTCTAGTTGCCACAATATGCCAAGAAAGCAAAGGGCTCCTACTAAGAGCCGTGAAGTCCATTACACAGGGCAGCATCCTCCTCTAAAGAAGAAGATGACTGAGACATATGTGTTTCCTCAGAAGAGACTGCTTGAAGGGCAGATGGGTCTCCTAACAGGGCCTTCTCAGTTTGGCCTTTGTCCTCCAAAACATGATTCCAGTTCACTCAGGGTACTAGAGGTGTTTCCCCTCCTGATAGGTGTCCTGTCAACCCTAACCGAAGTAGCAACACATGGGACCCCAGAAGCAAAGGTTTTGAGTAATTTGAAATGAACAACACTATTTGGACATCCCTGGATTGATACTCCTCTTCAAACTATTTCAGTTACCTTATCAGTGACTTTAAATGTCACTGCAGTTTTTAACTTTACCTCTGCAGTTTTGGACACACAATACACTTTGTTTCCTCATTCTACACACAGACCCGTTCTCTATGTTTAACATTGTTTATTAGTCACATGCACAGCAATTACACTGAAATAATTGTTGGGAATGAAATTCATGTTGTCGGACTCATCAAATACTGCAAGAAAAAAAAACATTCAAATGAAAGAAACAAAGAATCTAAGACAAGACGTAAAGTGCCAAAGTTAAAATAAAGGCATGAAATATAATAGACCAATATATAAAATATCATCAAATGAAATAAGTATAAAATATAAAGTAGGCCTACATTATTGATTGAATGAATACCCTATAATGTAGAGAGTTTCTGCAGTAATGTACTGTATGTCCCCCAGCCAGTTATGTACAGGTAGGAACTGAACATACACAGCACATAAATATATGGTTTCATAGCCAACTGTAGTAAAATAAAGTATATGCATACTACATGTATATGTATATGTATACTCTATGTGTATGTATACTATATGTAACAATGTGTGCAGGTAAAGACAATATCAAGTAGCACACAATAATAATGGCAATAAGACTTATGAACTCCACGACAACCGCCAAAATTGTTACTTGCATGTCATTGTAAATGGTTTAGTTATATATTTTATTTTAGTGATATATTTACATTTCAGGTCTAAATGTTATTGTATGACTCTAGTACTATTTATAAATAAATTCTTGAAATCTAGTACGGTAAAGTGGTGGTAAGCCTGAGAGCTCCAGTCTCATGGCCTGAAGGATGAAGCTCCTCCATGGATGTCTTCGACCATACCAGGTAGAGATGCAGCCGTCCAGGATCCTCTCTATTGTAAACACGTGGACGTAACGCAGATGTGTGCGGAACGCAGATCCGGTCAAAGATCAAACCACCGCCTGAGCCCGCTGTGACGTCAGAGCAGCAGCGGCGCGTGCGTCGCGAGCGGCAGCTGTGTGCGATGCGCTTTGAGGTGACAGTCGCGAGGTTTCACACAACGAGGAAGTGGAGGCTATGTCGTAGCACTGAAGGCAGAGACGTGCTCAAAACCGTCGAACTGTTCCGTACTAGGTAAGCAGAACATCAGCAGGACTGCTCCGTCTGTGTCCGACTGTCCGACTAATCCAGCCGCCCTGTGGTCGAGCTAGCTAACCGAATGACAAGGAAGCTCGGCTTCAGCCTGCGACATTTTCCACTGTAACGATACACTGGTTCACACACACACACACACACACACACACACACATATATATATATATATGTATGTATGTATGTATATAAATATCGTGACTGTCCACGTCTGAAGTTTCAGATGCTCCTCTCCTCATCATCATCCTCTGCAAACAATGTAGGTAAGCATTCAGCTTACTGTTGGTATAAAACTATATGAGTATGTGTGTGTTTCTCTGGCTGCTTGCACTAGTCCTAGTCTTTATTTCACCATTATAACTGTCAAGTAGAAACAATGTGTATGATGCAGCGGATGGTATAGGGCAGGGGTCGGCAACCTTTAACTTTGAAAGAGACATTTTTGCGTGTTTCCCCTAATGCAACACCGAGTGGAAACCACAGCATGTTCGAATGGTCGGAGGGGGGGTGGGGGGATAATCGTAAATGTATCAGGAATCTTTCACGGAGACGTGTAGTAACCTGTCAATCACCTGGGTTGTCCAATCAAGTTCCAGAGGTGGAAATGAACACTTTCACTTTAATAAGCCACAGACACTGGAGAGGGCTCAAAGAGCCAGATGAGGTCATCAAAAGAGCCACATCTGGCTCGTGAGCCCTGGTATAGGGGGTCATAGCTGAACTTTCACAGATGAAGATGAACCATCACGGTTAGAACCAGGAAGCTATGTCAGGAGGCTTGTTAGTATCACAAGATGTATAACTGTGTATGGCAGGCGACGAATAAAATGTATGGATTTCGTGTAAAGTGGCCACACTCCCTGGTTTCTACTGAGGCAGACAGGAGTATTCATGT
The DNA here is from genome assembly GCA_037176925.1 of Amniataba percoides. Taxonomy (NCBI): domain Eukaryota; kingdom Metazoa; phylum Chordata; class Actinopteri; order Centrarchiformes; family Terapontidae; genus Amniataba; species Amniataba percoides. The sequence goes on along the minus strand of JBAJHX010000043.1, from coordinate 23,562,628 downwards.
AGCCCACCTAATGTAGTTCTTCTTCCATCATGTACTTCGTCCAACATACTGCCTATGCAGTAAACGTCTATGAATGTTTTCATGCATGAATTACATATTTGCTGTCACCCTATCCCCTAGTACAGTTCAATAGTATATCACTGCAAGCAGTGATCAGTGGATCTGTTGATTTTCTTCTTTGATTAATTAATTTGTAGTTTGGTCACAGAAACAGAAGTAGAGGCTGCTCACATATTATATACTTATATTTGTAGTAGGTAATTTTTTAAAAATAACTTTAAGTCATATTTGCTAAAACTGTCACTCTGTCCTGACAGTCTAACCCTCTGCATGTACTAGCTCTGTCCAGAATTGTATCTTAGGTGAATGGAAGCAATGGCAGATGATCAAACAACCAAGCAATGAGAAAACTGCCCATCCCACCTGTGTCAACAGCAGCTTACACAACAGCTTAATAAACAAAAGAAGACCAGTGAAGAAAAGCAAACTAAAAAGAAAGAATTAGCTTGAGCAGCTCTGCAGGAAGGTGCATCAAGATTTAGTACCAAAAGTAAAAGCACTCATTATGCAGAATAATACATACCATATTATTGTATCATAGTTATTGATGGGCTGATATGTTCATATCTTCATTGCTGCTGCTGGTAAATGTGGTGTCCATTGCAAGTTTCAAGTTTTTCAGTATAGTTGATTTAAATAGCCCTTTAGGGTTGCACCAAATGGTTTAGCACCAAAGTGTTTAGTAAAGTCAAATGATTTTGAAGTCTGTCCTCCTTTTGGACCTTATTAATAACAAACAGCAGCATTTTGAATTAGCTGTCTATAGGTAATTGTAGTCTTAAAGGGAGTTACAGTAGCAATGCCTGGATGATATCAGGGCATGAATGACTCTTTCCAGATCAGAGGGTGATAGGAAGTTACACAGATGCATTATACTGATGATTTCAAAATGCGTTATCTGTTTGTAGCCCTGAAAGCTTTCTTTTAATCTATAATATTACATTATATATTTGTTTATTGATACATTTCCCTTTATTAATCAGAATCTACAAGTAACAGTTACAAAGAGTAAGGGACAACGCTCTTTTGAGTATACATCCTGGCTCCTTTCCCTCTGTGACCAGTTTACATCCAAAGCCCTTCCCATCAGCTTGGTCCAATTATTTCTTTTTAACTTGCTTTTCCTCTTTACTCTTGTTCTGTTTTGTTGTCTATTGCGTAAACTGTTGTTTTCTCATTACTTGGTTGTTGTTTATCCTCCATTATGACCACTCCCAGTTAGCTCATGCACAGTGGAGCAGAGCCTGTGCAGGAGCAGTGATTGAAGCTCCTCACACTCTCTTTCAAATTGGCTGTTTTGATTCAGGGGCGGCCCGATGGAGGTGCAGTGATGAGTTGAAGGTGTTTAAATGAGTGGTTCTCCAGAAAGCTGCTGTAACAGAGGACAAACAGGCAGCTTGGGCACATTTCAAACAGCCACTTTAGTTTATATCATTTGTCTTTAAAAGTGTAGATGTGGGTGGCCTCAATCAATAGAAACTAGTCACTACTTATGCACTTAGCTACCAGCCACAAATACAGTCTGTTGTTTGACTGTGACTGGTGAGAGCACACATATGCCAGACAGACATTTACCCGCAGTTGTGGAATGAATCATGCCACAGTAATAATATGTGTACTGTATTTTTCGGACTATAAGGCACACTTAAAATCCTTAAATTTTCTCAAAAATCGACAGTGTGCTTTATAATCCGGTGCGCCGTATGAATTCCGGGTGTGCTTACTGACCTCGAACCAATTTTATGTGTTACACAGCGCTCAAAAATCTGTCAGAATGTTTCAGTACGACTTTGGTAAGCTATAAAGCTGCGCTGCTTGATGGATTGTTGGAGCATTACGGCCACAGTAGTCAGGAGCCTCGCGGAGTGATACGTACTGTGTGTAATGTGCCTTATAGTCCGATGCGCTTGACCATTCATTGACAGTGCGTCTTATAATCCAGTGCGCCCTATAGTGCAGAAAATGTGGTACTCTTTTTGACATGTAAGCCTGTTCTTTTGCTCCAGTGGACTCAGGGCATATGTGAATTAAGGTGAGCAGTGAAACAAAACGTCAAATGATGAATTAGTATACTATACCAGCTGTCAAAACTGCTACTTTATTGTCATTTTGAGCTTTATATACTGTCAACAATAGACTTCTCCATTTCCCTTTTCTTAACTTTTTTCCCTTTTCTACCATTTTTCCATTCCTCTGTGTCCTTTCCTTGTAGTGTTGTTTTTTCTAATCTCCCCATTACCTCTTTCTCACCTCTTTCTTTTGTCATCTTTTTAGACTCCTGATCTGTCTATCCATCTTCAGCGGTCATCAAATTAGCAATGAGCTGAGGCAGCACATCTGTGTCTCCACATACCCCATCAACTTCCTCTGTGTGAGCCCACATCAGCTGCCAATCACTGTGATTGTCAAACTTGTGTCCAAAGATGGCCACTGTTCCTCCTGGGATCCGTCTGTTGGTGTCATTTGACAGGGACCAATGGTGAGTTTCGATCTGACTCTCAACTATCGATTTTATTAAAGTTTTCATTTGTATGAATTGTTTGTTTTCTGTTTAAATCATCTTTATGTTATCCAAATATAGGAGAACTTATCCCCACTCCCCACACTTTTGTAACTGACATTCACTCTTGGCACTGGGTGCTTTAAATGAAAAGGAAGTTGCACTCAGTTCATCATGTAAATCTTTCTCCTTCTGTCCTCAAATTTGTAGTTTAAATTAGTATTGGATAAAATAAACTATTATGAAATAGAATAAGATGAAAATAGGAAATATCAAAGACAAAGTGCAGTGGACATCTAATGCCCGTACAAAAGAGGTAGAGGCAAATGGATAAGGTACAAGGAGTCCTCAGGCAAGTAGACCAGCCTCAGCAGGTGATGGTGATAATGATGATAATGTTATGATGATGAGTGTAATAATAATAGTTATGGTATTGAGCTGTGATGACGGCATATCACTATTGCTATTAGTACCACCACTACTACTAACAATAATAATAAAGATAATAATGGTAATGATACTATAGAACAGGGGTGTCAAACTCTTTTTAGTTTTACTGCTCACTTTAATCTCAAGTGGGCTGGACCAGTAAAATCATTGCATAATAACCCATACATACCAACAATATTTCTCTCTGTTTAAATCATTAGTGGTTACCTGCCCGTTACCTTGTTATTTTAAAGTCTTTATACAATAAACTAGAAACACAAAGACCAAAAACTCAGATATCAGCCTACTGTTGATCTGCCTGTGCTCTTCTCTGCAAATTCCCTCACTTGTCAAACACGGCACAAAGCGAGCAGCTGCTTCCTGTGGCAGGTTCTTTCAATTATCCAATTTTCTCTATGAATTCAATTAAGTTTGTGGACCATATAAGTCACTGCTTTTAAATCATACACCTCATATTCGATGTTACGTTGACTTGAATTTAAATATTAATAATAGTAAATAATACAGTATTTACATGTAGATAAATAACAAATTGGAGACTATATAATATATATGCAGCAGAAATTCATAGCTGCCAAGAGAGCCTGCAGAAAAAAGTTGGATATGCAGTTATATTGTACACGTGAATTAAAGTAGAGATTAAATTTCAAATGCTGATAAACTGTCCTCATCAACTGTCCTAAACAGCCTCACTATACAAGAAAAACACATTTTGCTGGTATAGTATGGCTACACTGTCACCCTGTGACTAAAAAGTGCTGTTAGGCATTGACAAGACAAGATATTCAAATACACTAAATACTTTTGTTTCTAGTTTGTCTACTTTTAGTTCTAGTTTGGCTTCCAGTGGCAGCCAGAATCTAATTCAAAACTCTTCTCCTGGCTTACAAAACAATTACAAGAATAGCTCCAGCCTACCTTGAATCCCTGATCCAGGTCTTCTCTCCTTCTCACCCACTGCGCTCTGCATATGAAAGACGCCTGGTGCTTCCAGCCCAGCACAGCTCAAAATCTCTAGGCAGACTATTCTCCACTGTTGTTCCCAAATGGTGGAGCAAACTACCAAACTCTGTACGTTCTGCTGAGTCCCTACACTACACTAAGCAACTAATACAGTCTAATACAACAACAACAACAGCCCTACAATAAAATCCATCATCATGAAGGTTAAAAATGTGTTTTGTTCAAACTGTTTCAGGAGACAATTATTCATATCTTATTCATTCAATTTTGTATGATCAGTTTTGATTAAGTGAATTGATTAACTTGTAATGTGCAATAATGAAAACATGTTTCTTATGATTTGTCAGTTCAGTTTTCATCAGTAAGGTTTGGGCTGCTGTCTTAGCCAGTTTTATTCTTTCACTTTCATTGTATTTACCTGCAACTGAATTGCTGTCTGTGCCTGCATCTGTCCCTGATATACCTGCAGTAACTCCAAAACCTGGAAACACACCAACATTAACATTACACATGAAGATAAATTATACATTTCTTAGCTGTATAACACACAACAGCTTTGTATGTTGCATTTGCTTAACAAAACTATTAGCATGAATAAGTTGGAAGTTACCAAATGTTAGAAAGCATGACTTAAGGTGAACAGTTGATGTTTTTCTCAAGCTAAGTCTCTAAATGATCTGAAACTCCTGAAGGCAGCAGAACCAGCAGCTGCGGCTGGGGACAGAGTGATGGAGCTGCTGTGTACACGCATGTCACTGGGAAGAAGTATTATTTATTGTTTTTGTACTTAACACTTATTTTTATTGCACAGTTGAAGGAGTCCAAAAAGGTGATATTGAACACCCCACCCACCTTTCATTGCATTGACATCATAGCACTGCTATTGCTTGAAGCACATGCAGCCTCAAATGGTTTTCAGTTGTTGCACAACCTGCATATATAATGGTGGAGTGGAGTCAGATAGACTCAGACATGTTAACTGATGAATCTTTCGTGGTAGATTGAGCCATTAGTGATTATGTTGTGTGTCTATGTTGTGTGTGTGAATCAAGAGAGTGTTGGTGTAGAGCAAAGCAGCCACATTGGTGTGGTTTAAAAGACCTGCCTGCTACTAAGACTCTTGACTGCTGATGACACTGAGATGCCACTTGATACAGCATAAGATACTATTGGATCTCAAGCCTTGTCATCAACAGAAACCATATATCCAATATCTTCCGCGACCAAATACTTATTCCACACCTTTCTAAAAACTCTTTCTTACATTTCACCATGATTATATCATGTATTAATTGGCCAAGTATGTGTATACATACTGGGAATTTGACTTTTTTATTTCTCTCAATGTACTTATACAGAAATAAACAGCTAACAGGACCACAGAGCAGAACAAATAAATGTAAAGAATTTAAAGTATTATGTACATAACTATGTGAAAAACCAGGTTCTAATGTAAATAAAGCACCACTAATAAAGAACAAATATGAAATAGCTATATATACAGCAGACTAAATGCAACATGCAGAATTATAATGACGCATGTGTTTTTAGTGTTATTAACAGATGGGAGAAGATGGAACAGGATGTGTAAATGAGATACCAAGCACACAGAGGGGTATAAATCCAAGTGATGGGTAAAGCAAAATGAAGGAATTGTGAATTAAAGTAAAAATTCAAGTTATATAGGTGTATATGTGACAATGTAGGAATACATATGGTCTAGTCAGTTATCTTTTAGGTTATCTGTGGTGGTACTACTACGGCTGCAAGCTTTGTGAGCAGAGCAGCAGTACTCTTAACCTTTACTCCTAAGGTTAGCCTAACTTTGACTCACTGTCTCTACCCCTTAATGTGGATAGCTTAACCAGCTTTTAATTAAGCTGTCTGTGACACAATTAGCCAGTATTTACTGTTTGCACATTATACCTCATTAAACCGGGAGAGTCATTATGTCTGTCACACACCTTTTGAATATGCTAGTTAATTCTCCATTGGTTCCTGCTCTTCTGTGTTTCTGTAGGTACAGAGCTCTCACCTTCATCCTCACCTTCCTGCTCTACACCAGCTTCCACCTGTCCAGGAAACCTATTAGCATTGTCAAGGTAACATACAGTCATTATATTATTATTATTATTATCATTATTATTATTATTATTATTATTATACGTCACATAATGTATGTGCATCTACATCCACACACTCTGGACCTATTTTTTTAGGCAGTGTTGAAGAGGAAGAATTTATGGGAAATGATAGGAAATCCTAGGATTAAGATGGAAACGTATATAGGTTATTTGCTCAGGCTGTATTTACAATTCCTTCTACAATATCATAAACAGACATAGTTGTAAACCAGGGGTCGGGAACCTATGGCTCGCGAGCCAGATGTGGCTCTTTTGATGACCTCATCTGGCTCTTTGAGCTCTCTCCAGTGTCTGTGGCTTATTAACGTGAAAGTGTTCATTTCCACCCCTGAAACTTGATTGGACAACCCAGGTGATTGACAGGTTACTACACGTCTCCGTGAAAGATTCCTGATACATTTACGATTATGAACACTCCCCCCACTCCCCTCCGACCATCCAGACATGCTGTGGCTTCCACTTGAGGTGTTGCATTAGCAACGCAAAAATGGTTCTTTCAAAGTTAAAGGTTGCCGACCCCTGTTGTAAACTATTCTAATGGAAATGGAAAAAAAAAATTGGTTGAGCAGTTGCACTGTACTGTAGCTAACTAAAAGCGCTGATGCAAAGCCATGTACAGGGTGACAGAAAAAAATGGGAACTACAATCCAATAAAACCAAGAGTGATGGAAGAAAAATATTTTATTCATCGTAATTGAAACTTTAAAACATGCCATTTAAGAGACAATGATGGAATTTTCACCATGACGTCCTAAGTTGCAAAAAACGTTGGCACTCCCTCTGCCCAGCTGTCAAACTATCACCATTTTTATAAAACATGTTTATGGCTAGCGCACGCTGTTGCCCGTTACTAAAATAGGGGTGTGTACGCACTTCAAATTCCTTTTTTTTGGGTCTCCCTTTACATATAAACAACTAACTACTTTGAGTAAAGCCCTCTGAAGACTAAGCCCTTTGTTTGCGATAAGATAATTGTTAAGATAAAACTTTATTAATCCCACTACAGTTTACTGCAATTTACTTGTTAAAGCAAGTTAAGATAGACAGCAAATATGAAAGTAAGTACAACAAATAGATATAAAATATAGATAAGAAAAATAAAATAAATATACTATAAAAATAAGAACACTATATGCATCCTCCAAATATACAAATTGTTCTTTCACTGGAGTAGATTGATTTCAGAACAGAGCAAAAATCCAGTCACTTGTCAAATAAATCCATGATCTGAATTATATGTGAAATATTAACTAGAAAGTTTGAAATGAACAACTAATTGATATAGTATGATTCCCTGTTTGATTAATACACCTCAATTAACATGTTCAATCCTGTATATACATGACAATATAAGACACGACACGAGCCTGAGACACAACCACCACAAATTCTCTCTTATACAGAACAACAATAACAGTGATGGGGAAAAATGAATGTTAAAATAACATCTGCAAATGCTTCTTTTTTTTTAGTTTTGCCAGCTGAAAAGCTGTGAATTGAGTACAGTTTGCATAGTTTGTTTGTTAGTTTGACCCCATCAGCAAAAGATGTTTAGCATTTTTGGTGAGTCTGTTTGTTTTATTTCTTTCTTGGTGTTACCTTTTGGTTTCCTAACAATAAATGGAAATCCATGCCTGAATACACTGGCTTTATGTCCCTTTATTGTCACTGCATAGTGACAATAGAAGAAATTAAATCATCATTATACAATCATATCCACAATTTAAAACATGTACATCATATACTTTGGCTACAGTCTGCTGCTTACAAGAAAAATAAGAACAGGATATATATTCACTCCATTGATATAATCCAGATTTCTTTAAAAGCATGGAGTGTTTGGACGCAGACGTACCCCTTTTTACACTAAAGGAGTTCCGAGGGTGGTTCGAAGCTGGTGCCTAATCTGGAACCGGTCCTTCCTTTTTTGACCACCTAAGAACTGGCTCTCAACCAGAAAAACTGGTTCCACAGCAGCACTAACTCTACAACCAATAACCGCTTGCGTCACGGGCTGTGGGTGGGGACAGCAAGCTGGTCTTTAAGGAGCTCCAGCACAACATGGCAACAGTGGGGTATGAGTGGAAAATTGAGCAAAAGATAACAAGCTCAAAAAGCTGAGTAAGGACTACTGGGAGCCAAAAAAGGGACCTGGGGAGGAGCTGCGCTGGTCGGCCGAAGAGAAGTCCACATTCTGCCCTGATTGACTTGGTGAAAGACCGGAATGCCAGCTGAAGTTCCACAGATCCTCGTAAGTTTAATTTTTCATTATTATGCCTTAGTGACAATGAATTATGCATTTTTTAGATGTTTTGTGAGCTAATATTTTAAAAATCGTTAGGCCAGAAACAATGGGCTTGCTTGGGTAATGTTAGCTGACCATTTACAGATTTATTGTTAACACATTATTGTCTACCTGACACAGAATAGAGCCTTAATACATATAATAAAACCTACATAACATGGACCATGTAAACTTCAAATACAAGTCAAACGTAATTATATTTTATATATAGTGGTTTATAGTGATATAATGTAAAAGTATGACATCTGGCAGTTCTACAGTGTGCTGTGATGCAGTATAAGTATATTGTACAGAAATATAGCACATGGTACTATATACTCGCAATCGACAACATTTGAGAGAGTTGTTTTGTACGCAGGAAAGAGGAAGCACGACGACAGCCAGGAGCTGCTGTAATATCTGGAGAGAGCAGACGAGACGTTCCTGCTGTGCAGCGAGGACGTGAACGATGCTTTACTCCAGAAGGTGGAAAAAAACACCAGCGCTTTGCTTTGGCTGATGGGACGCATGGTCACATTAGTCAAGCAAACAAATAAAACAAAAGTCTTTTAAAAAAAATGTATTTAACATTGTACAGTACTTTTAAAAGTTTTAACTTTTTATATTTATGTATCCAAATAAACACTTTGTAAACAGACATGTCTGATTCAGTATACTTAATGAACAGAAAAACATCAAACAAAAACACATTCACTCATTCCCCCTGTTAAAATACTCCATTAATGTAGCTCTAACATCAGTCCTTTCTGGATTACCATGACTTTTTTGTGTCCCACCAGTGGTGAGAGTAAGCCTAACAAGAGGCGACCTCTGCCTTGCCACCAGTCGCAGGATTATCTGTAAAGGAAGAAATGGGTGTGCCAGTTGTTTATTAAATTTGTTTAATTGCAATGTGATTGATACCAGTGTAATCAATGCTAAGTAGCTAACTAGCATGTTGGCTTACAACAAAGGCTAACAATAACACCTTACGTTCAGAATCAAAATGGGTTAATTACCTTTCTTCTTGAATGTCAAATATAGCAATCACCCCGAGCAGCAACAACACATCAGAACAGTCTTGTTTGGACGCCAGTATAGATTTTTAAAGCCAGGAACAACACCTGAAGAGGTACAGTGCCCACCGTTGTTGTCTTCTGCACAAGTTGGCTTTAGTGTTGCTGGGAAGCCGAAGACATACAGAGTGATGTGGCTCTCTAGTCCATGAAGCTTGTAGGAATGCAAATGAGTTCTTGGAAGGTTGGAAGCTGAACCAATTGAGAACTGGCACTAGCGCCAAGATTTTCATTTGTGAAATTGCAAATTTTGACCGATCTATGCATCCATCCATCCATCTATTTTCATCCGCTTGATCCAGGGCCGTGTTGCGGAGGCAGCCGTCTGAGCGGAGATGTCCAGAATTCCCTCACCCCAGACACTTCCTCCAGCACTTCTGGGGGATTCTGAGTAATTCCCACATAGTCTCTCCATCATGTTCTTGGTCTTCCCCGGGATCTCCCCCCGGTGGAACATGCCTGGAATACCTCCGGCAGGCATCCATGGGGCATCCGATACATATGCCTGAGTCACCTCAGCTGACTTCTCTTGATGTGAAGGAGCAGCGGCTCTACTCTGACCTCCTCCTGAGTGACTGAGCTTCTCACCTTATCTCTAAGGGAGTGCCCAACCTCCCTGCGGAGAAAACTCATTCTGGCTGCTTGTATCCAACATTCACTGGGAATGGGTCTGACTTACTGCCTTACTTACAGAGATTGAACAGCCCTTAACAAAGGGCCCCGGACCCCATACTCGTGGAGCACCCCCCACAGAATATCACAAGGGACATGGTCCAATGCCTTCTCCAGATCCACAAAACAAATGTGTACTGGTTGGACAAACGCTCATAAACCCTCAAGCACCCTGTGGAGGGTATAGAGCTGGTCCAGTGTTCCTTGAGTGGGCTGAAAAACACATTGTTCTTCCTGAATCCAAGGTTTGACTATCGGTAGAATTCACCTCTCCAATACCCTGGCATAGACTTTCCTGGGGAGGCTGAGAAGTGTGATCCCCTGTAGTTGGAACACACTCTGTGGTCGCCCTTTTTAAAAAGAAGGGACCACCACCTCGATTTACCACTTCAGAGGCCCTGCCTCCAACCTCCATGCAATGCTGCAGAGGAATTTCAGCCAAGACTGCCCCAAAGCATTCAGAAACTTGAGGTACTCAGGGCGGATCTCTTCCACCCTTGGCGCCTTGCCACCGAGGAGCTTCTGATCTACCTCAGTGACTTCAGCTTGGGTGATGGAAGAGTCCACCTCACAGTTCACAGCCTCCGCTTCCTCAGTAGAAGGCATGTCTGTGTCCACAACTTTGAGCTGCTGCATCGACAATGGAGGCAGAGAACATGGTCCACTCGGACTCAATGTCCCCAGCCTCCCTCGGAATCTGGGAGAAGTTCTCCCAGAGGTGAGAGCTGAAGACCTCCCTGACAGCGGACTCAGCCGGACATTCCCAACTTAGGTAAATTGGAGGAGTACAGAAGGTCCAGGTATGCACTCCGGAGAGCCATCAGCAGCACAAAGAGTACAGAATACAGGAAGTTGGAAGTTGAGTCTTTCTAAGAGGGCTCCAACATCAGGAGCACATGGGCGGGATTAAAGACTCTTAACAGACAAAAGAAAAACAGTGCTGAGGTGATGTTTGCATCTCTGCCTGTCGATACTTTTTATGCCTGCTTTGAGAGCACCTCTCAAGCTGTGGAGGTGAAAAAGGCTCAGGAGGACCACTGCCCACCTGTGATATCCAGGGCAATTGTGTGTAGAACTTTAAAACGGATTAACACTTGCAAGGCTACTGGATCTGAAGCATCCCCGGCCAAGCTCTCAACACTGTGTGCTCTGCCCTCTCATGTACCCCGTGTTCATGCATGACTGTATGGCCATCCACAGCTCCAACACCCTTCGTCAAATTTGCTGATGACACAACCATCATTGAATCTTGAATCTAGTGGAAACCTTGCAGAACGAAACCTAGAGAAAAACAGCTTAATCAATCTGAATCAGTCAAAAAATGTCTATCTTTTTCATCAACATTATTAATACTTCTCAGTGCAAAATTCTGGTTAGCTTTGGTGCATGTTGGCTTACATACAGTCTAGGGCACTATTAAATTTTGATCTAACCTACCCTTGTATGAAAGTATTTATTCATGCCACTAAAGTGCCACACAATTTAAGATCAACTCTCTACACAAACAAGGCATGCACGTGGAGTTGATCTTACTCTACATGACAATCAATCTATGTCAGTCTATCACATACTTGCAAATGTAACCATTTACAAATTCCATTTGTAAGTAATGTTTTAAATAACTATTCATATAATTGATTGTAAGTTATGCAAGTTAAGACTTGTTGCATAATTGTTTCCTACATTCAGCATTTGTATTTGTTTTTTGGGTTATTGTGTATTTCCCAGGATTTTGATTTGGTCAGGTTTTTTTGGGAAAAAATATCACACGATGTAGAGGTCTCAAAACCTCATGTATCAAACATGAGACATTTGGCGTCCATGAGACATGGAATGCCATTGGAGGCTGCTCCTGTACATAGTAAATTACGTAATAGAAAGGCTGTCCAACTGATCAGATTGGTATCTATTTGCTTCTACAGAGCTCTGGTTTAGGTGAAAATGTTAAAAGGAGGATTTCCAATATAGTCAGTTATTTTTACTGTAAGTCAAGGTTTTGGTTTCTGCTCACTACATTCATTTATGTGGAACTGACTAACTTCTTCCCTTTTAGGTAAATGTGTTAAATTCATCAAATGTAACATTTTTTCCAGAGAAAGTCCACTTCTCACTCTTCAAAAGACATATCACAACAGTTCCAATGTTCTTGCCTCATGTTTGCTTGTTTATTATTTAACAGAGCGTAAGAAACAAAGCAGTCCTTCTTCTGTTGGGCTTGATGGTGTTAAATGTGTGTATGTCATCAAATGACTTATCTTGTTCCTTTTCATCAAGGTGTTTGTATTAATAAAGAACATGGGGATAGATGCACTATTTACATCTCAGACATATCACATGGCCAACTGACTGGTACACTTGTTGTTTTATATTGGTAGAGTGAGCTCCATAAAAACTGCTCATCTGTCAGTGACCTAGGCACCATTGCCTCCAGCAGTAGCAGCAGTCATCAGCCCTCCCTGCCATCTCTCCACACAGACATGGACTGTAGCTGGAAGCCTTTTGGTTTGTATCTGTTTGATTCTTTAATTGGGAAATGGTGGGGGTTTTGAGGTTTGGGTGAGGTTTGCACTTAAACCATCTTAATATATCACAGTCAAAGTGATACTGTTGCTTTACCATTGAAATACAATCACTTTACCACACTCATGTTTGCTAGAAATGTAAAACTCTCTGACTCTGATTCTGAATCAAACAATTGATTATATAATAAAAATGTAATATGCAAAGCAAGCCGTGGTATACCAATGCTTTTAGGTCTTGTTTTCTGCAGCTTTGGTCAGGGCAATAACCTTGCACATAAAAAGACAACCATGGTAAACCAAACTTGATGCATTAAACTACACAAGTCCTCTTCATGTTTTCAGATAAAATGAACTACAAACAATTGATGGGAGCCATGGACTACTCTTTTCTTTGTGCCTATGCAGTGGGAATGTACCTCAGGTAAGAATTTCAGCAGCCAACAGCAGTTTTAATCATAGCAGGGAAGATAGAGAAAAGGTGAAGAGTAGATTTACCAAAGCACATGAATGTAAAAAGAGGATATGAAAACATAGAATAAACAGGAAAAGGCATATAACCCCATTAAAAAGCTAATTAGACTTCTAGCACTGTTTACATCTGGTACTAAATTACAGTCTGCATCTGGACACATTATTGTATATAGACAAATGCAAATTAATGCGGGGGAAAATGTGGGCTTTGATATCAATGCTATTCTACCTTAAGGAGTTCGTAAGATGAGGTGAAAGTGCTTTTATTTAGAAAATTATAGCGAGTGCATGTTCCCAGTCTTTTCCCTCTCACAAAGGTGTTCAGTCTAATTTTTCCTTTTTAACTAGTTTTTCTTCACTTTTCTTTTTCCTGTTATCCTCTCTCTATCTTTCATATAAACTGTTGTTCTTACGTTTCTTTGTTGCTTATGTTTATGAATCTTGTGTTATTATGAGTCAGAACATAACTAGTGGAGCAGAGCTTGTACAGGAGCAGTGATTGAAGCTCCATCATCCTTTTAGTGTGGTTGCTGTGAGGCTGTGCAGTCCTAGGATTGATTAGAGACAGTATGGGTAGCCAGTGACTTTTGTGTGTTTTATGATTTATTCATTCATAAAATATCTTAATAATTAGAAAATTCTTTCAAAGGTTCCTTCATCTGGATTATCACTGTAAACTAGTCACTTGTCCTGTTGTGAAACTTTGTGCCAAACCTCTAAAATCTTTCAACAGGTTTTTTCAGGGATCCTTCCCAGCTGACCTCAAACGTATTCTTCTCTGTGAAGCATGCTTTTACCTAGACATTTGATAACCTTATTGATGAGAGTAAGTTGTCATGGTTATGTTTAAAATGATGTCACCACTGTGCACCCATTTAGTGGCATTATTGGGGAACGCCTGCCCATACGGCTGTACTTAACGGTGGGCATGCTGACCAGCGGCCTGTTCACCTGCCTGTTTGGACTGGGTTATGTCTACAACATCCACAGCTTGGGTTTCTATATATTTGTTCAGGTGAGACAACACAAGATGTTTGTAAATCATGTAACACCACTTTTAGGGATAATGGGCCAAGATACGGCGCTTGCACTAGCTACTGTCCTTAATAAAACCTGCAGACACACACACACACAGTAAACACATTTGCTATAAGGGAAATTCTTCTCAGCTTTTACACGTTAGCTAATTTTGTTACTGCCAGTTCTGATGTGTATCGACACACAAGAATATGAAATACATGTACATGTGTAGAAGGTCACACAAATAAAGAACACAGCTAACTACGAAAGTGTCAAAATATGTCATTTTCTGATACCTCCAATTGATATTGTAATAATGAATGCAGTCCTCATTCATCTTCTTGTGAAATCAGGTGGCTAATGGCTTGGTCCAGACCACTGGATGGCCCAGTCTAGTGACCTGCATTGGCAACTGGTTTGGAAAAGGGAGGTAAGCTCTAGATTGGCTTTAGTAGAAGAAAATGTAATGCGTGGATTCATGGATCGTAGACTTATGTATTCAGTAACTTTAATTAATTGAATGGATTGTGGTTTTGGATGACTTAATGACATATTTTGGATGTGTCAGGTAGATTTTATTATGTGATAATACTGACTGATAACACTGACTAAAAACAGGACAATAACCTGCAACAGACACAGAAAAGACAACATAATACGGTGACATTGAAGACAATTATTGTTTCTGGTCTTCAGTATCTGGAAATGATGTGACTCTGCCATTTATTGCACACTTCATTAGCTACATTTGAATACAAAAGCATGAAACCTTTTGCAAAGAATGGAATTACTCAGTTCAGCAGACAGGAAGATAATCATGCAGTATAGCTGGCAAGCAGGAGACTGCTCCTTGCTTTTTAAATTTTTTTTTATTGCATTTATTGCAGTGCATAACAAATGTGGCAATACAGTATAAGGAGAATGAAGTGTGTGGGTACACAGTGAAATTGGTTGTGAGCCTTGGGAAACACACCAATAGGATACTGAATTAGCACTGTATATATACAGAAAACAAACAAACAAACAAACCGGCATCTAAGAATAAACAGAATAATCTCTCTCCATCACACCTGAGTAAGTGAAAGTTGAAGGCTGTAGCCCAGACTCAATTGCACTGGGGCCCAAAACTCAAAGCATACTTTAGGTCACGAGCCAAACAGGATAAACATTTATTGAACACACTAAAAGTAAATGTTTTTTGAACATGAATAGGTATAAAAACAGACAGAAATATTATTCCACAATAAATAAACTTAAAAGTTTATATAACTTAAAATACTTTGCTCTCGATAAAAATATCTCTCTATGAACATGATGTAAAAAAGCATGAAAAAATGATATAAGAATTAAGCTTTTCCACAAAAGTAAAAATAAACTCAAACTTTAAATATTGTTAAATATTTCTGCTCTCCACAAAAAAAAATCTGTAGCTTCTGGTCTGCATTCAGGTTTGTCAGCTTGTCCTAATGTTTTGTCTCAAAGTCTTAGATTAAATTCCTTAATTACAGCCACATTAGCGCCACAAATAAGACACACTTGTTTACCGGCAGTGTCAGTAAACATATACTAGGCCTCCCATCAGGTTTGAAAGGCTCTGTTTTCAGAATCAACTTTGCTTTTCGACATTGTTAAGGGCTAGCTTTGACGTTACAATACGTTTGCAGCTAATAACAGATGCTTGTCTTGAATGACACGAAAATGTTCCCAGGTAACCTATCATTTGGCAAGGAAGCTGTTGTGCTGCATTATGGGATCTGTAGTTTGTGTGTTATCAGTGCTTCATATTGCAAGACCATTAATAACAATATTAATAGATCAATGTAAAATGATCTCGCGGGCCGGATATAATTGTATTACAGGCCGGATATTGCCCGTGGGCCTTGAGTTTGACACATGCTGAGCTGAGCATAATAGGGACAAGACCCTCTAGAGAGTCTGGAATGTGTTCAGAAAATGCCCCCACACTTTATCAAATTTGGTGTTTGAATGTTTAAGAGCACATCTGATTTTCTCAAGCTTTAAACAGGACATTACGTGACAGCCACTGTAGGTGGGTAGGTGGGCCAGCGTCCCTTCACTTAAGCAGGATTGCTCGCAGAGCAAGAAGCAGGATGAAGATCGCTGTTTATCTCCAGTTATATGGACGTTCTTACCAATAAACAAGTTGCTTCCTCCTAAAGTCAGCCTGTCTGTGTTGCTGTTGTCTTCTCTTCGTGTCAGGCGGGGCCTCATCATGGGGTTGTGGAACTCCCATACTTCTGTGGGAAACATCCTGGGTTCATTGATCGCAGGTTACTGGGTGTCCTCCAACTGGGGCCTGTCCTTCATCGTACCAGGGCTCATCATTGCAGCTATGGGCGTTATCTGCTTCCTCTTTCTGATTGAGCGTGAGTGCAACTTCATCATTTGGTGGCTACAGTTTGGTGATACATTTGAGACATTTTCTTCTTGTGCAGTTGCACACATTAATGGATATAACCTTTTTCTTCCTTAATAAAGTGAGATTCCATTTGGTGTTCTAAAGAACTGTGTTCAGCTGAGACAGTAATTAGCTATGGCAGCCTACTTTCTATGGCTCTTTTGTTTCAGTTTACAGGCTCACTAAAGAACTGAAGCACTTCTTTTCAAGACTTCACAACTATAACTGAAAGAGTATCGTGTCATCCTAAAGGCTTCTTTTTCCCTTTTCCAGATCCAAATGACCTGAAAAGCATGTATGCAGAAAATTCTTGTCCAGGCAAGAGTGTGAGTACAGAGTTCTTTCTGTTTCTGTGTCATTATAGTGTTGTTGTGTTATTCTTCAAGTGTCAAGTTTATCAGAGCATTCAGCGTCCAGAGCGGGAATCCAATTAATACACTGAGTAAAAAAGGGATTATCAGAGAATTTCACAAACCGGTCCCTTGTACAAGAATGCAGCAGAAAGTTGCACAGATTGTTTCACAAATTTATTGATGCTGTTTTAACAGCTGATTTATGGATTACGCTCAGCATTTTATGCTGAAACATGAATGCATTGATTCAACAAATTCAAAGCTTTGATGGAATTGATCACATCAATAATGAAGGGTGGAAACTAGTCTCTTCTGCAATATTAATTTAGTTCACTCACTGTTAGTTTGTTAGTTAGTTGTTAGTTAGTCCTGGTGATGTTGCTGAGTCTCACCGGGAAAACTAGACAAACGGTGATTGATTGAGCTGGCTAACGAGCTATCAACATTTTTTAACTTTTCAAAAGCAAACTATCAATTTGCTGTCAGTCACTTTCAGTCTTCTGAGTGTCACGGTCACATCATGTGTTTTGGCAGATGCTTGCTCGCAAGAACAACAGAATGCTGACTGCAAGTGACTTAATAGGCACTGTTAGAATAATTATCACCTCGAGAATGTACTTGCAGGTGATTTTTTTCCTCAGTGTCTGCCCTTCTGTCATGATTGTGAGCACAAAATGCACATATGTTTGTTGTGCTGTTATTCTTAGATGAGACAATTTAGTGCAAAAAAGTATTTTTTTCTTTTTGTCTCTCCATTCTGGAGACAGACAAAGATATACTGCTAGGTTTCACTTTCACTGATAGAATAGGCAGAGGACTGAAGATCCTTCAGTCAGGAATGCACACATTCAGCAACTAGCAGGAGCTCTCTCAAGCTGGGCATTGGTTCACAGCACAAGATTAGCCAAGACCTGTTCCTCAAGGCCTCCTGCACACAAAGAGTAGGATCCGCCCCTATTGCTGCTGGACCAATCACATGGCCACATGTTACACGTTGGCTCTGTCAGGTTCCCCGTGATTGACTGAGAGACAATTCAGTCTGACAAAGATCCCAAAGACACAAGGATGCATGCCGCAATGTTGTATGAAAAGAAGGTACCTTTGTAAAAGTAAACAAATAAACAAATAAAATAAAACAAAACAAATACACTTCAACCACAAATCTTTGTGCAATAATCTTTGAAAGATATTCCTGGCTAAAACACTGCAGCTCTTTGGGGGTTCTTGGTCTGAAAAAGACCCCTGGTATACAGTGTTTCAGTATAAATGCAGCATTAAGGACATTAGAGAGGAACCACTGTGTTTGAGACTGAGTGTCACACACACATGGTAGAGTTGTGAAAAAGTTTTGAGAGATGGACTAACACGCTGTTGGTTTTGCGCTTTTCAAAGGATTAGCTGGAAACAAGAAAAACTTATGCCGCTTTTCCACTATTACCCAATAGTACCTACTAGCCTTGCCTTGGTTCGATTGCGTTTCCATGACAATACAGCACCACCTCAGCGTGGGTGGAGTCGTCATAGCGAGGCAGTCTGAAACTTCGGCGATATCTTTTGTTGTGCGAGACAAACGCGGCCACCAGAGAGAAGCAAATAAACAAACACAAAGAAACGTCTGCACCTCGTCGTTGCTCCTTGGGCTTGTTTTATGTGCAGCGATCTCTGATCGCGTTCATTGTTATTATTGTGTTTTAAAAATGCAGCGGTTGAGTCTTCTTAACGAGTCGCACTCCTGACGCATCAGGCTCTGGCCAATCAGCGGCCTGCTGTCTGCCGACGTCACGTTTTTGGCACCACTCAGCTCGCTTGGAACCCCGGCCGAGTTGGTACTAGATAGAGATCTTAGAGAGCCGGCTCTTTTGGCTCGGCTCACAAAAAAGAGCCGGCTCTTTCGGCTCCCAAACGGCTCTTCAGTTTTTTTGTTGCTTAAATTTATTCATTATCAACAATAGTGTAAAATTATGTGCAAAATGAATGGGTGTTTTTTCAATTTATATATGTGTATTCGTTCATTATCTATACTTGCTTTATCCTGACACACAGGGTCGCAGGGTGTGCTGGAGCCTCTCAGCTTTCACTGGGCGAAAGGTGGGGTACACCCTGGACTTGACACCAGCCAGTCACAGAGCTGATAGAGAAAGACAGAAAAACCATTCACACTCACATTCACACCGAGGGGCAAGTTAGTCTCCAAATAATCTAACCTGCATGTGTTTGGACTCTGGGAGGAAGCTGAAGAACCCAGAGAGAACCACACAGACAGAGAACATGCAAACTCAACACAGAAGGACCGTCAGCAACAGTGCTAACCACTACACTACTGAATGAATGAATGAGTGAATATGCAGTAGCGTTTCTACATTGAATTACTCCCAGGGCGAGATCCTCTCCGAGCGCCCCCCCCCCGCGTCTCACCCGCCCCCTCTC
>JBAJHX010000043.1:23526169-23543167 GCA_037176925.1 Amniataba percoides | reverse complement strand
AAAAAAAATTCCCCCAAGAGCTCATGCCGCCCCCCACGTAACTGAAATTAATGCCGCCCCGGGCGGCTGCCCGGTTCCCCGTGCCTAAAACCGCTACTGTGAATATGTTTATTATATAGATGTGTCTTAATTTATTTACTTTACATGGTGCTACAAAAAATAAATTATAAGATACAAAAGCAAACTTTTAACAATTTTAGACTTCTCGCTTTTTTCTACTAAATAAAATTAAAGTGAGATTCACTCTGCCTCTGTATTATCAATAGAATTGAAATGGGTCCAGATTTTACTCTTTTTCCTCTTGTCACTTATTGTCTTAACTTTACCTCTCCAGCACTTCTTGTCTCTCCTTGTTGCCCCTTGCTCTCATCTCCCTGACTCCCTCCTGTGTTCCTGTGTGTGTGTGTGTGTGTGTGTGTGTGTGTGTGTGTAGCCCCTCCCCCCTCTGCTTAGCGCGCACACAGAGACAACAACACACATATTTACCAATCAAGTTCTGCTTGAAGAAAAAAAAAAAAACGGCTCCCAATCAGGAGCCGGCTCCCGTCGTTCACTTCAAAGAGCCGGCTCTTTGAGCCATCTCGTTCGCGACCGACACTAGTACTAGATCAGTACCTGGTACCAGGTACTAAAGCGTAGTGAAAACGCGTACCAGCGAGCCGAGCAGGTACTAGTGGAAAAGGGGCAATAGAGTAACCCAAACTTATCCTTCACGTGTGTGAAAACAAGGTTTGACTACTAATGTGATTTGTCTCCTCAAGCAGGTTCCAACCAAGAGTTGGAATGGTATAAATGGACACACTGAGGTGTATTTGCAATTCCAGGACAATAAAACCCAGGTGTGTCATTGTGTGTAATTGTGTTGTGCATTATGTATTGTGTATGGGTGTGCCTGTTTGTGTGTCTCAATTTTTTTGTGTTGCACGTTAAGAATATACAAATACAAAAATATACAATACAATACAAACATGAGGGATTATTTCTGGCGCTTTAATGGAAAAAGTCACCTGAAAAACATTGTTTGCATTATTAAAGTTGCAGCTGTTTTTGCAGTTAATCCTAGTCAGTCAGACAGTTAGCTAAACCAATCACTAATTTGAGATACATTTTTTTTTAACATTTTAAGTTATCCTAAGGATGACCGGTTAATGTTACATTCTGTATTCAGTAAGAGAATTACCTTACTGATTCAATGAAAAGGCAAACAATCTGACTGACTACTTGGGAAAATTCTATACAAAGTCATCTGTAGCAACATCCACAAAAATATTAAATAACAGTCCACAAAGTTTTATGAACTCTTGTGAACATACAGCTAATGAACTGTTCACTGTAAACCAATTACATTTAACAGTGTGAGTACCACAGGTAGATTTTCCCTGTCAACAATGTAGTAAATTTAACTGTAATTTGTCATAATCCATTCAGGTATACTACTATAACGAGGATAGTGTTATAAACCGGAAGGTCAGTTCCTTCATTGCTTTCAGGTGCTTTATGGTTGCTTCAGCATTAGTCAGCTGGTCATGTTTTTTGGGATGTTAATTGAACACTGACAAATATTTCTTTGGCTGAATCTAAGTGTCCACCCTTTTGACTTGTCGTCTGAGCCTTTGTGAACATAAGTCATACATATTTATGGACTCTGTAAGCTGCAGGAAGAACACATGTTTTCGTGCAGAGTACAGCTCTTTGTACTCATGGACTTCCATGGGAACACACCGGTTAAGTATCCAGCTTTGCAATTTTTGGGAAATCATAGCAATTGGATTCAGCCTCAGAGTTTCTAAAACCTTTTTGGATGATTTGATAGTTGGTTTGGGTTTACCACAAGTAATCCTTCTTTTCAGACCTCACAGTAGGCAGTCTTTCTTCAGTCTCCTACCACATTAGACTACATGACAAGCCCTGCCCATCTATTACACCAAATGGGTTACAAGCCCTAGATTAATGCTGGTATTGATAGAAGTTAGCACAAGTGTGTGTTGATGTGTTAATTATTTTCCCCCAGAATTAATGAAGGGGTTTGTAATAGAAACTAAACTGGATCAAGTAAATTTGAATTTCTCGTCAAATCAACAAAGCTGCTTCTGTCCCTCTCTTTGATTTGTTGCAGTGCACATTGTCAGCGGTCATCATTCCAATCTTCAACTTCTAAATAGTTCTGGGTTAAAAATCTCTGAAATGTTAAAACAAACTCACCCAAAGGTTCTGTGAATGACTGGCTTTTGACTTTGATTTATTGTTCATTTAGTAGGTGACTTGGGTTCATGGGATAGGAAAACAGATAGACCTGTGGCACCAATCATTGTCTTGCTTGTATCTGTCCTTCTCTCCTTCAGAGCTATGACACAGAACTGTTGTTGCCCAGAGAAAGTGTGTGTGTCCCTGTACAGCCAGTAGTGGTGGTTAAGAGGGAATCAGAACCGTCCGCCATCAGCTTCATGGGAGCCCTTCGCATACCGGTATGCAGTACTGGTCAGTTACATGTACTCACACAAATCCATCATCCAGAGAACACCTACTTCCCTTCTTACAGCCTTGGAATAGTTTATTTCAGCCCCAAGCTAATGAAGAGCCATATTGATTTTTGCACAGCATAGCTTATACCATTTTTCCTGCCCATTCCCCTTAACATCATAAAGTCATTACATAAGATGCCATCACAGATTGCTGTTATTTGATAGTTTTTTCTGAAAGCTTAGGCACCTTGAAACCATGGCTACTAACTCTAAATACTGACTAGAAAACTGTTGATGAAACCAGCAAAAATGTATCTCTTGCATAAGAAAACATTTTAAAAAGTTTTTTTTTTGGCAGCAGTGCTAAAAAAGAAATTGGACAGGGAGAGGAGAATAATGACTACTTAATTATGAAATCAGAATAACTCCTTGAAATATATAATCTACCAGCAGCTTCATCTATTCATGATTATTCATACCCATAGAATCAAACTCTAGAGTCTAAAATCTACTTAAACAAATAATCTTGTAATCTTGTAAAAATATTTATGCTGTTTGTCCCTGCAGGGAGTTATTGAGTTTTCTCTGTGTCTGCTGTTTGCCAAGCTGGTCAGCTACACCTTCCTCTTCTGGCTGCCACTCTACATCACCAAAGCAGGTAGGACCAAACAGAAGTAGCAGTAGTAAAAGTTATTGCTTTTTTTAACATTCTATTGAATTCTCAATGAAGAACACCTGTATGGACTGGACAGTATGCTTTTAGAATTCACCTTGAAATAGGACAGAACAAAACATAAACTGTTGGTACAAAGTTGGAAGAACACTATTGTCTGTGAGAAAACACTTTATTAGAGAGCAAATTCACCTGTCTTATGTCCACCATGACAGACTTATCATAACTCATTTGTATAATCTGAAAAACAGTTATATGACATCTGCTTTTAAAATTTTGACTCTATCAATACAAGATATGTTATACATCTTTGCAGAATTGAAATACACCAATACATTTTAATATGTTAACTATGACTGCTC
The DNA here is from genome assembly GCA_037176925.1 of Amniataba percoides. Lineage (NCBI taxonomy): Eukaryota > Metazoa > Chordata > Actinopteri > Centrarchiformes > Terapontidae > Amniataba > Amniataba percoides. Next base: position 23,539,670 of record JBAJHX010000043.1, on the reverse strand, counting down.
TAAGAATGTGGTTTGAATTTTTGGTGTGTGTGATCTATCAAATATTGGCTCACAACTCAAGTTGTCTTAAACCCAGTGGAGACATCCTGCATTAATTCTTGAACATACGCATGAAATTTCATTAACATCTCGTAAAGGGAGTGGCAGATATAGTTAGTATTAGCTTCTATCTGAGAGCTTGGTGACTAATTAAAGCAACTACTTCCTTTTGTTGACCTTAGAAGGCTTGAACCCAGAATTGGTATTGGTTGTTATGTTGGTGTGTTACAGTGTGTAGACAGATCTGTGTACTCACTTTTGTTACCATCATTTATATGTCAGACAGAAGACTTTGAAGTAATAGTGTGTATGTGTGTGTCTTAGCTCACTTAGATGCTAAGAAGGCTGGTGATCTCTCCACCCTGTTTGATGTAGGAGGCATTGTGGGTAGGTGCTTTTGTTCACCTGTCATTTTTCTTCCCACATTAGTCAGTATTTACTTAGCTTTGTGCTGTATGAAAGATATTTCCTGGCTCATTACATCTCTCTGTTATGTATATGTATGTGTATATGTGTGTTTTTGTGTGTGTGTGTGGTGGGGACTGGGGGATATGCACAGGGGGGATCTTGGCAGGAGTGATATCTGATAAATTGGGGAAGAGAGCTACCACCTGTGCAGTTATGTTGCTGCTGGCTGCTCCCACAGTAAGTTTCCACTGCACTGCTACCATCTGTACAAAATGAAAAGCTATTCACACTCATTCTTTGGAGAATTGCTCATCTGACTGTACCACACAGCGGGGTACACCCTGTACAGGTCACCAGTCAGTCGCTAACAGCGCTAACATGCATTGATGAACAGCCATTCACACTTAGATATACGCCACTTAAATCACCAACTGGGTCACCAATTATCCTAACCTTTTTTTGGATTGTGGGCGGAAACCAGAGTTCCAAGAGAGAACCCATACAGACAGAGAACATACAAACTCTGCACAGAAAAGACCTAGCAGGCCACTAGGTTGCACTGCAACGCCCCTTAAATGCATAGTCTAAACGTCAAGCCAAGTGATTTCCAGTAATGTTATATTGGGAAGTTCAGACACTCTGAAGCTGAGAGACAGCCTGCACCTCTGAGAAAAGGTTAGCTGGCCAGGTGTGTTTTGATTATGGTATACATGAAGAAGATGCATACTTTAATTCAATTTCACTTGACTGTAAAATCAGGCTGCTGTTAATTTGTTAAGATGCATGAATAATTATGGGCATGTGCTTTGTATCTCTCCTACAGCTGTATGGCTTCTCCATGATCAGTGAGTTTGGTTTGGGGCCAACAATTGGTAAGAGCCAACACTCACATCTCAGTTTAGGCAGAGCTGGTGGTTAATGAATTGATCATTGTTTTTTTAGTTGACAGACAGTTATTCAGTGGTACAATAAAGCAATGAATTGTTGATAGAAACTACCGTACATTTTCCAGCTTCTTACATGTGGGATTTGCTTGGTTATCATGTTATGTCATTCTGTAACAACTAGCATCCATTTGATTGAACAAAATGAAACATGAAGTAATCACTTCATGCTCTGTAATGGCAATTTGTTGTTACTGACTTTCTGTACACTAGATAATAATAATCAATTTATTAAGTAAATAATTACAACAGAGTAACCAACATCATCAACAGAAACTCTAAACACTGACTTATAACAATAAACCAACCATATTAAAACAGGAAATTAATGTACTTAATGAGATAAGTCCTCATGATGTGATAATGTGAAAACTATCTTTTTATAATGTGAATAAGACCTTGTTAGAGCATGAACATTTTCAAGTCAAAACACAAAACTATGGTGGCAGCATATGCAGTTGTATTTCCTGTGAACTTCACTCAAAAGAATAATAAAGTATAATAAGGATTAAGACTATCTACTGAATGGCCTTACATCTCCTCAACTCTTAATAATAAAAAGGGAAATGAGCAACAAGAAGAACACAAACCAAAAACCAAACTGAACCATTGCAGACACTCAACATCAGAAAAAACAACATTTAATAAGAGGAGTGAAGTGCAGCATTGACATGTGCTAATAAAGAGAAGGAACAAGATTACAAATACAATGAATGGCAGCAATATCCTTGTCATTTGCACCATGTATACATATACATAGTTTCAGAGAACATACTCTTCTGATTGTATTCATCCTTGTATATTGTACAATCATTCCAAGACATTTCTCTGTTGTACATGCACTTCTGTGTCAAGTCATCTAAAACAGGATTTTAATTCATTTTTAAAAAATGTGCTCAGTAACTTCAAATTCCAAAATGTCACATTTTGCTGTTTGATAAATATGGAGCCAGGATATTGGTACAGACTACAGAGGATGTTTCAGTTTTAGTTTTCATTTTATTTGTCACAACTAAATTAAAAGCTTCACTGTCCACTGTCTACACAAAGTATGCTGGACTATATAAAACTGCAGAGCAAAGTTTTTATAGAATGAATAGCATCATTTTGTTACAGCTAAGAATAAGCTTCATGTTGGACAGTTTTGTAAGTGTTAAGATTTGGACTCAGCTCAACACCTCCAGATGGAGCTTTTATAAAATGAAGCTTTCTGAAATGTGTGGTCTGACATGGATTAATGAATCTGTCTTTTCTTAAATGCTTCTGAGCCCTGTCTTGAAGTCCTGTTGTGTATATGGACACAGAAATAACTACATTTAAGCAAAATATCCCTCTGTGTGTCCAGCTGCTGATCATATATGATTTCCAGATGAAAGACATTACATGACACAGCACAGACACTGTGGCTCGACTGATGACTCTTAATTCAGTCATACTGAGCTCATGATGGCCTCAGCTGCAGCTCATTATCCTCACAATATTCTCAGGGGAATTAGTTTATTACAAGACAATGTGTGATCCACTAGAGGATGAGGTGCAGCTAAGCACCAACAGCAGCTCTGATGAAGGAGAATTATCATGCCTCACACTGTCATCAAGAGAAGCATTCCTGTTTGTTTGATTTAAACTGAAGCAGTATAAACTTATTTGAACAAACAAATTTTTAATATACAGGGGGACACTGAGTTATACTGTACAACTAGTGCAGTGGATTTGCTTGACTCTATAACCAAAAACACAGATATAACTTACCCAGTCTGTTTCCCAGGCATGCTGTTAGTGTGTGGAGGTCTAGTCAATGGACCATACTCCCTCATCACAACTGCAGTTTCTGCTGATTTGGTAAGCCTGTTCAACTCTAATTCCAGTCTACTAACTTCATATGTGATTATTAACTCCATCTGCAAAGACCCCTGCCTCACTCTTCTCTCTCTCCCTTTGTCTTTTAACCCAAGGGAACTCACAAGAGCCTGAAAGGCAATGCTAGAGCACTGTCTACTGTCACTGCCATCATCGATGGAACAGGATCTGTAGGTCTGTATCACTTATTGATATATTCTCTGTATATCAAATTACTTTCTGTAAGTTTCTGTATTGAAATAAATTGATTGCAAAAATGTAATTAAAGTTTAGTTTAAAAGTTACAAAAAGGAGAAACACAATATGACATTCTATCATGCAAACATACAAAAATAAAACATTAAAACAATTTTTCAATTTCCAGATTTGATACGCTATATGAAAACTAACCAACCTTATCTTCTAATGTTGCACCCAGTGGTGGTGTATCTTGTTGGTATATCATCTATTTCGTTTTTCAATTCAGTGTAATATTTTTCAGTAATGGAGATGGAGATAATGTATACCCATGAACAGCAGATCATGTCTTTGTTTATGCCTGTCAGGTGCTGCACTGGGCCCCCTGCTGGCTGGGCTGTTGTCTGCAGGTGGCTGGGATCAGGTCTTCTACATGCTGATGGCTGCGGACTTCCTTGCTCTTTTGGTGAGAGCTTTAAAATCCAAAAACATTATCAATAATAATAGTAGTTTTACTGAAAATGAGTTTCATTGGATTAACCTTAAAGCTACACTAAACAATATTTTTAGATTGACATTGGATCAGATTACTGTCTTGCTTATATGCTACTCATATGTTGAGCCCAAACAGAATTATTGCTAACTCTGCAGTACCTCTCAGCTTTACAGAGCTTTGTAGCTTTTAGCTTTTTTGTAACTCCTCAAAGCTTCACTGTTTTGCTTCATAGTCACCATTTTCATCAAACGACACGTTTTCAGATAATTAGGTAATTATCAGGAAATTAACCTACTGTACGTGCCAGTTAACATGCAGGAGTATTTCAACTAATATTTCACTTTTTACATGTATTTGTGCAGCTTTTGCTGCGACTTGTGACAAAGGAGCTGGTGTCAACTAAATCCCGTCCCATCTCTACTGTAGAGTAAGTCTTGCTTTTACTGGTCATCGTTTTTCTCAATGTCCTGTACTAGTGGCTGTTCTTTCATTCATTCTATTTCCTGTTTGGCACAGATCCACACTGTGAGTTAGATCTAGCAGTCCCACTTTATTTATTTTCACCTCCATTTTATCAGAAAATAAATGTAGCCAGGTGCAGCTGGAGCACATTATATGTTACAGTGTGTGCTAGCAAAATTCTCTGTTATTGTTGTTGTTAATTTATTGATTGCTTTTTTTTCAAGTAACTAAGTGAAGATGAAAGATGTGTTAATGATAAGTTCAATTTAGAAGTTACAGAAAATACATAAACACAATAATACTCTATCATGCAAACCTGCCAAGGGCAGAGTAAAACTAATTAAGGGATAAATTAATTTTTAAAAATTGTGATATTTTCCTTTTAAAAATTACTATAGTTTTTAGCAAACAATGCACAAACAGGAGACATTGTGTGTATTTGTTTCAGACTGCCAGAGCAAAGGTGTGGCTCATTGATGTATTTTCAGTAGTTTTTGGACAACAATGAAGCTCTTCTTGCTTAGAGCAAGAAGGATATCAGGCTTTAGAAACACACACAACACTTCCATTATTGGTTTGGGTCTTGTGAGGGATTTATGGATAATTAAATATAAACTCATTAGCCTTATATCATTTGTTATTTCTCAGTTCAGTGTTTTCATGAGATGAGATGTAAGTTAATGATGATCAAGCTAACATTGTAATAAGTAATATTTGTGTATGGCAGAGTGACAGCATCTTATGACTGGTCTACAATGCTGCATCAACAAGTTTAAAAAGCAAAAAGCCTGTGAGGCTTAATGAGGAACGTAGGCATGCCTCAAAAATGTCCCATAAACAAACAGAAAGATGTACCAGCTGTATAAAGGAGTAGATTATTGTTAGATATGCTGGGAAAACATCAGGAAAAGAGGGGTACAATTTCTTATTGTAAGAATAGTAGTAGGAAACCTGCTTTTTGATTTGATTCTACTTTGATTCTTCTTTTTTCAATAAGATTATCTAGTTTTGAACTAGGTGTTGAAACAAACATGAACCTAATTTCTGAAGTCCTTATCTGACCACCATGGCTACATATGTCAGTAGACATGTAGATGGTGATTCAGTTATTACAAAATAGAGATTTTGTGATCAATTAAAATTTGAATTCCATTCTTAATTGAGTCAGTCAATAGAGGATGTGGAATCTGGTTTTCTCTTACTGGACTTAAGTCAATACATAAAAGATTTATGGAATATTATAAAGAATTATATACTTCAGAGAACAAGCTGCCTCTAAACAAGATAAATGGTTGTCTTAACAGATCCTTTGTCACTGTTGAATGCAGATGTTAAATTATTGACAAAAAGATCAGAGAGGTTATATTAAGAAGTTCATAGCTCTGTTTGTTTATATAATACATACTCCATACTGAATGCATGTTATGTAGTAACGTAGTCATATTGTCTTTGTCATTTTTGTTATAAGTAAACAGAATATAGAGTACTGGACAGAATGTACAGCACAAAAAAGAAAAAGTAAACTGAAAGAAGAAAAGCCATAGCTGCAGGTTAATAAGTGAGAATTATGAGTTGAAACACTGGCACTGTCCCAGTGTTCTAAGTAAGATATTAGTTACCCGTAATTTTAAATCATTAGTCTCCTAGGATCTTTTCTTAGCATACAACATCAATCAGATGCTTGGAGGGAATGCGTCTTGTGACTCTTTTTACTGCCAAATAACACCTGAAACCACATTTTTAAAATGTATTATTTTCCCCCTAAAATCTAGTGTTATATAAGAATGAAATATTGCCCGGATTTCATTCTTAAAGAAGTAATAGAATGAATCATTTGAGAGGTTGGACTGCTTAACTGAACTGAACGTTCCCTCCTTGAAAGTAAATTCAGTGTTCATTGCTCTTAATACACAGCTTATCAAAACAATGTTAATGTTGTTTTTTACTTCACAGGTTGAAGGAGCACTGAGCACTTTGATTGCACTGCCTCCACACAAGAGGACACACACACACACACATGCACACAGTGCATTTAGACCTCTAACAATAACTGAACTGTCCTGTACATGAGACATTAACCATATATATCCAGACATAGGCACATGGTATTAAAGCAACACTACATTCACGTGAGTGTATACACACTGCTGCGATAGCTAAAGTAGTTTGCTGCAAACAAAACTGCGTCCATGAAGAAGAGCTGAAGCTGAAATAGGGGCTGGTGAACCAAACAGAACTACAGCAGATTTCAGTGCACATACTGTACTTACATACAGACTCACACAAGACTCAACTGGTCTCTTGCTCTCCTCTTCATCTGTTGACCCATGTCCAATGGCAGCCAGTTTGACCATGACCACACATAAGACCAGCCTTATTTTGAATATTACTTTAGATAAACTAGAAATGATAGTTATTTATTTTGGATAGCAGTCTTTGAAACAGCAACTTCCATGACAGTAGTTATGAGCAGAGCCCTCCTATTCACATCCTTTTAAGAATACCAAACTCTGACCCAACTGTAACAGCGCCAACCTGAATAGTAAAGTTCAAATCTCACCTTAACCATCTTAACCTTTAATATTAGTGGATCCTTATTGGTGTTATGCATCATCTACTGTGGCTCTACACCTTTAATCATGCTGATATTAATTTTTAAGCAATCAAATAGCTGTAATATACTGAGTAGTGACTAGAAAAAAACAGCCCTTCTCATTAGAACTTTTAGGAAGGATTAAGAATGAAGGAAAGAATGGATCAGAATTGGTTTCAATGAGTCATGCAGATCAAAAGTAATTTTCACCTGCCACTACCCTTCCCCAACAGCAACTACCATTGCAGCTTTTATGTTGCTTCCTCAACAATGAATTATGCTGGACCGATGGACTACAGACTGATTTTTGGGCAAAAAAAGACATTGCCTCTTCCACTTACATAAATGCTTTCTGCAGAGAAATTAGGTTGTCCGAGAGGTGCTGGACCAACCATTTTGGGGATTGCTGTTTGGGTGAAAAGACCACTTTCATTCTCCTCTACTGTGTGGAAGTTGCTGTTTCCATGTCACATTTGCCTTACTGAACCAAAGAGATTGTGGGATCATTTTGTAATAAATGAAAGACTTCTTGTTTTACAAGGCAGTCAGATTAGTCAGTTTTGTGGTGATTTTTGTTTTTCTTAATTTGCTATGAACTGAAGGCACAGTTGTATTTTTATATTAAAAAAAACCTTTTCGTTTTCTGTGTGTGGGTGGGTTTGTACCTGACATTTTATGAATGTAAAGTTCTTGTTAAATTAGATGACTAACTTGTCAAACTTGGTATGGTTATATGTTGCAATACAATGTTGATAAATTAGGCTTGTAGATAAATTACTTGGTCATTTACTTGGGATTTAATTTATGTAAAATAGGTAATCAGTGCATTTAACACTTCTTACAGTACCTGTTTTTGTGAGCATATAAACATCAAAAAAACTGTGGTTGAAAAAAAAAAACACTGTAAACTCATATTTTAGTGATTTATTTTTCAGGTTTGTTTGTTTAATATTTAGAATTATATTCTATTAATTTATTGAATGTAAACTGTACAAGAGAAAAATCCACAAAGGACAAAGACAACATTATGCCTTCCTTAGAACAAGACCACATGTTGTGTATATTTGTATCAGTGGTAGGCCTAGTACTTGAAACAGTATGTGCCTTATTTGTTGCTTGTTTTTTGCTGGACAGATTGAAGAAAATCATACAAATGTTTGCCTGTTTCTTTGCTTGAAATTTTAACTTAACTTCATGTGGGGATAGTTCACTTCCAAAGTATACTGTAGAAAAAAAAATAAACCAATTGTTTTCTTCACTTAACTGTTTCAGGGTCATGTTTTTGATGGCTCTCTTTGCAGCCCATTTATATTGGTCTAATTCTAGGCATGGAGTGGCCTTAAGTCTCAGCTGGAGGTGGCAGGTGTCATCCAAAATGTTAAGCTCCTGACAAACAGAAACCCACTCAGTGACACAGGCAGACTAGAAATCCCACACATGGATTGAGGGGTTAGGTTACAGGCAAATTGATCCCTGATTTGAGGTATAGGACTCACTTAATGGCACTAAATCCAAAGTTCCCCCTTGTGGCAGTATATACAGTTACGGTCAAAATTACTAGCCCCCTTTATGAAATCAAATAAAACCTTTATCTTTTTAATGATATGGGTCACAAGCTGAAGTGTTTATTGTTTGTTTGCCTCCAGAAACACAAAGACAAGATATGCAAGATATCCAAAATTATTAGCCCTCTGACAGTTAATGGCTAGTAGTGTAGCCTTTCTGATCCAAAACTGACAACAACCTCTTATGGTAGTTTCTAACTAAGTTGGCACATGTCTTCTGAGGGATGTTAGACCAGTATCCTCTGTCTGAGGTTCAGGCCGATTTCTTTGCTTTTTGGGATGATGATATCACTCCTTACCAAGATTTTGTTGTCAAGTGACACTAATCCTGCTTCTTGGATTCACTTAAATACGATTCATTGCTAATTGACTGCTCAGGGGTGGTTTCAAACCTAGGTGATCTGTTTTGAAATCACGTGTATAAATGTCTGGGGAGCATCTCATCTGTATATTTCATTTTAATCTCTGTTAAGGTTTGTGTGATGTCTGCTTTTATGTAGTGGTTTGTTGGTTTCTCATTTTCCTTTAATTCATGTAGTCTACAGTTCAGAGAAGTGTTTCACTCAGGATGTATGCAGTCATCAGCACTGAGAAGTTGTTATATAGGATCTTAATAGGATTAATAGGATCTTCTGCAGCCCTTTTCCTAAAAATGATCAAATAATTTAACCAGTCAAATGTATTTTTCTGAACCCTAGTAATCCAAAAGTTGTTCTTCCTGATGGTTAATAAATGATCCATGATGAATTGGTATATGATCAGTTAACCCTTTTAAAGCCATTACTTACAACCCCTTTATTGTCATGTGTACAACATTCTCATATATAAAAGAAACTCAGGTGAGTAGAATGGGAACTTAAGACACAAAACAGTGTAAATATGAATATGAATATATGAATAATATAGGAAATATAATGTAATATACACAGGATAAGATATAACCCAGTAAAATATAAATATCTTACTGTGGAAAGGAGCTGAAGAGTAGATGAAAGCGTGTGTATTCATGTGTATTCATAAAGCAAAAACTAATGTGAATTATACACACCAAAAACAATCTAGACTTAATGTACACACACACACAGGACCTGAACACTCTGTAGGTACATAGACTGGACTTTTCAAACTGTGTTTAGCACGTTGTTTGATGGGGGGGCATCACTGGAAATGTTCCAGCTGTTCTCCCTGCTGTCTCACTCACTAACATAGGCTTACGTAAGTAAAGGGCAGTATTGGTGTGATCCACTTGAAAAGCTCTGTATACGTGTGTGTGCGCGCGCGTTTGAGAGTGTGAGTCAGCGCGTGTGTAGGTGAGAGCGCAGACTCACGAGCTGTGTGAGGAGTGAGGGAGGCGGGACGTCCCTGGACAGGCTTTATGACATGTAGGCAGCGAGGTGATCCGCAAATAGAGGGTTCGTGTCGGTGTGTTTGACTGGCAGGCAGACAGACAGACGGCGATGCTGACTGAGCGCTGACCCCCCCCCTCTGCTGAACGGTGGCAGTGTGAGCGGAGCGGCGACACACACCGACACCGGGCGGAGGAGAGCGGATCATGGGCTCCGCCTCGTCCTCTTACCGGGTCATCTACCTGGATGTGGACGGCAGGATTCAGAAGGTAAACACACACACACACACACTTCATGGAGGCTGTGTGTGAGCGCGGCCAGTGACAGAGAAAATGAAAAAAGAAAGAGGGACTGGTGAAGTGGATCAGAGTGGATCAGCTCCAGCAGCACACACAGCGGAGACGTGCTGATTTTAAGCAGCCTCAGTCACAGTTATTTGGTATTGGTACCGGTGTGCAGGCCTAACTGCTGATATGTTGATCATTTATAGTTATAGATTTAGTGAGGTTGTTCGTTTGGATTCATTTGTTTGGTATTGGCCATCATGGAATTTTATAACATAAGTAAGGAGGTAAAAATAAAGTAAAGTATCACACAAATCTGGAAGCCCCAGTTGCTGAAATGACTTTAAAATATGTGGGTAAAACCTGGACAAAGTTATCTGTACAGTTAAAGTAGTCTAAAGTTACTTAAATTATAACACGGAGTTTCACACACTATATAAATGATACTGTAAGGAGGGAATTATACAAACGGCATAAATGTCTTTATGTTGTTAGAAATGCAGTGTTCTCAGTGGAAGCCCTGCAAGCTCATATATGGATATTATATAAATCACATGTATTGAGTTTTATTTTAAATAGCATTTCTGTACTACCCGAACTACCTCAACTAAATAAACCTTGGTTCAAAAACCCTTATAACACATTATATAATATTGGGATACTGAGAGGCGATGCCACAGATAGATCTGAGGCTTGTTGTCAGCTCTGCCTTTATTGTTGTGAGCTTTGTGTAATTGTCAGTAAATTGACAGCATTATACACAAAAGCTGATGTGGCCCTAGTCTGTTTATCATATTGAATGTAGTGATGCTGATAAAAATAGTGTGCTTAAGTAGATCACCATTTAATGCAGTGGTTTTCAAACTGGGGGGTGCGCCCCCAGGGGGCCGGGTGTTGTCATCACCTATGTGTACACATATATAATGTGCAGAGAGAGTGAGAGTTCTGCGTGTGTGTGAATTGGTGACTATTTACAGTCTATGCAGGCAGAATAATCTCAGTGGCTCTGGTTTCTGCTCCAGTAGTTCCTCTGAAGACTGCAGAGTTGTGAGGTTGAAGAGTAACCTGGGCTCTGACCTCTAAATACAATCCACAGTTTCTGCAGCACACACAACTCATCACAGACTGGATCCTTCAGGTTTTCAGGTCACTAACTTACCAAGCTTACATGTCAGAGCCTTTCTTCAGTTTTGAATGTCAGTGGTTTCAAATAAATGGCGTGCATAATGAAGAAACAGGCTACCAGCTGCAATCAAAACAGATAGATGCAAACTCCACCTGTGTCAGGTACTGAGGACCTTTCTGTCACTGCCTTTAGTTTTGAGACTGAGTTCTGATGAGCATACAGCAGCAGTTGAATGTAACAATATATCAAAACTAAACTAAATCAAGTTTGTTAGACATCCAGTATTTACAAAAATGTTTTTTTTTTTTTTGGTAATGTTTTTGGATGAAATTCTGAAAGTGTGTATTAAAGGAGTGTAGCTGCAAGTATTCTCATAACCCTCCATGTCTGAAGATTGATATATGATATCTGAAGGTGAATACTGATGTTTTTTTTATTAAAAAAAGATTATAGATAGGATAGAAGAACCGCATATATAAAAAATACTGTCTCAGACCAAAAAAAGAAAGAAAATCTAAATAAAGAATTGTCATCATTCATCCTTCATTCATCTTTTCATTCAGCCATGCATCTTCTGAACCTGTTTATCTTTTTCAGGGTATGTCACTTGAGTTGTAAAGCAAACCTAAATCACTGTCAGCTTCAATAAGCACCTAAATCTCACCAGAACATCCAATTTATCAATCTCAGCAATGCTTACCAGTAAAATTAAAAGCATAAATCAATGTCCTGAACAAGATTACTCCTTCAGTAACAGTAAAAAGGCAACATTCCCTGGTCAGCAAAAATCCAGTGTTGTAGTCTACATGCACATGTAAAATACACTTCATTCACTGCTGAGTAGTCATTAATCCCCATTGACAGTCAAGGGCAGTACACATTTCGGTTGATTTGTCCCATTATTGCAATTGTGTAAGGTTTGCTGTAAGTTCATCTCTAGACTATTGAGACATAGCGCTCTGTTTACATTGACGAAGCAATGGAGGAGGAACAGCAGCTCATAAAAGGCCATATAAAGAGGTTTATGCCTCAGCAGCACTTTTATGACTTTTTTTGTATTTTTTATGGAGTTCACACACGTGTCTGCTGCATATCATTTCCTCATGCTTACTTTCAGATTTTCACAATCTGGAATATATATAAGGGGGTGTAAGGATTTTCTCTTGTTTAAATTGTTAGTATAGCTCAATATGCTTCAAGCACCAAACAAAGACATGTTAAGTATGTCTTGAGAATTCTTACTGGAACACAAATGGAGTGAGTAGTAGTAGTAGTACCATTTGAACACAGCACACCTGGGCCCTGGTGTGCTGGGTTATTCCAACCAGTTACCCGCAGGTGAGGTGAAGATACAATGATGGCACCATAGGAGCAGAATTATTTTCTGTGTTTGTTTCCTCTATGTGTCTAGGTATTCAGGCCAATCAGATTCTGCTTCATGTCTCATGCTTGTGTGACTATAGTGTCTTTTTTTGTCTGCATAATAGTCAATGCGGCTAGTTTATTGTATGCAGTCATCATCCTGTGTGGTGCAGGCAGCAGCGGTGGAGGATTAATTATATTATAGAGTGGGGCTTGTCATTGTTATTTGTCAGCGCATCTTAAAACATGAATTTGTTTACAAGATACATCTTTATTTGGAAATGCGGTTGTTGCAGTAATACAGGGACAGCAATAAACACAAATAAGTGTAGCAAGTAAAAGACAGAATTATTCAGAGATTCATAACAACAGTAAGGATACATGAGCATTTGGAGACAAAATGACATGGGAAAGTGATAGTGGTGTGATTAACAGCAGCAATCAAGAAGTCTAAAAATCAGTGTTATCAAGAATCAAGAATTCTGGAATCAAGTATTCTTGATTCTTGATTCCCTAAATTGGGCAGTAAATGATGATAAAACAAATGGATGTATATCCAAGAACATGAGAACAGCATTTGGCAGATTTAATGAGGAACTGAGCGCACAGTTACAGTAAGTAAATCATACATCATCAGATAATCAATATATAGATAAATAAATAGATAGAAACAATATATGAGATTTTGGGCTTTAAATAAATAAAATAAAATGAATAGATAAAAAATAGAATAGACAGACAGACGGACAGACAGACATAGACAGATAGATAGATAGATAGATAGATAGATAGATAGATAGATAGATACATACATACATACATACATACATACATACATA
>JBAJHX010000043.1:23507081-23526069 GCA_037176925.1 Amniataba percoides | reverse complement strand
AGAGAGAGAGAGAGAGAGAGAGAGAGAGAGAGAGAGAGAGAGAGAGAGAGAGAGAGAGAGAGAGAGAGAGAGAGAATTTTAGCTACTAACAGAGACGAAGCCTCTTCCTCACAGGTTAGCTTCAGCTCTGGCTGTGGTTTCTGTTAGTAGTGATGTGGAGATGGTGAGCAGATGGGCTGGTGGTGCTGGTGGCAGCTTAATTGTGTGGCAGAACTCTGGCAGAACAGTTGCAGTCACACTGCTATTGCTATTTTGTGTCTACTTGCCCTTTAAATGAATTTAATTATGAACACCCAGCAGGTTCTTGCAGTCTGGAAATTCTAAGCAAAGAGTGATTGATTTTAGAAATTGAATCCATAATATTAATGGCATTAAAATTCTTTGGGCCCATTGATAAGCATGTCGTTATATTGGCAGATTTATGTTTTTAGATATATAGGCATAAAAGTTTATGCTCGCTGATAAATATCGATAGAGAAATGACAAACTAGGTTTGAGGTCATTTAAAAACAGTGTTACCAAGTTTGCTAATGAGAAAGCACTCACTGAACTTTATCTGACATAAAAATGTCCCATTAGGTATGTATATTGGTCAGAATTCATTAAAAACAAATCTGAGGGATCTGTATCATTATTGTCTGTTTATGTTAAAAAGATTTATTCATTTTTAGTTTCTAAATCCCAAATATTGATTTTTAGCATTGTCCTCATAAATCCACTATTGATTGGGCTATATTGATAAATGCTGTATCACATTAATTAGTCTCTAAAGATAGAGGGGTGTTGTGCAGATTGTAAAGCCACTTGAGACAAATTTGTGATTTTTGATGTCAGGTTATATGAATAATTGACTATTATTACATTGTTTTGACTTTACACTTTACAACTCATGGACATGATGATGTTCTCTGTACATGTGGCATCTATTGCACGTCTGTCCATCCCAGAAAAAGGGATCCCTCCTCTATGGCTCCTCTATGGAGGGTGTCACACCTGTACAGATTGTAAAGCCCTCTGAGGCAAACAATGTGATTTTGGGCTTTAAATGAAAACATTTGACATAAATGTTTTTTTGATTTGACACCTAACCTCTCTAACTTCACTGTCTCATTTCTGATGTGCTGCTAAATATTTTTGAGCCTCTAGTTTCCAAACATGACATATCTGTCAGGCTGAATTTTGACTTAAGTGTATAAAAATATGATCAACACATCTAGAATATTATGTGACATGGGATTGAACATGTGATGGAATTGTGCCATAGAGGGGACAGAGATGGTTAAATATAGATATATATGATACTGTCAGTCAGTGTGGAATAAGGTGATTTAAAAAAAAAAAAAAATTACTAACTTTAAAGCTACTTAAGGGAAAACAGATGGGGTAAAGGTAGTCTGAAAGACAACAAAAAAGCAGCACCTACATAACTCAAAGTACATGAATAGAAAAAATACAATTTACAGCACTGTCCACACTTCAGAAAGGAGAAGAGGAGAAAACTAAGGGAGGAAACATGGGGCTCAGACAGTGTGTCATGAGTGATGCATTGTTTTACCTTGTACTGTTTTTCAGGGAACAATCACACTGATCCTGGCCACAGACATGGCTCGACACGGTGAAATCCTGGACTCCTTCAAACAGAAAGTCGACAGTTTTGATTACACGGATGAGGAGCACGTCACCTGTGTAAGAACACTTTCATTAACTAGCAAGCTTTAGTTTGGCGCAGCGAAAAAAAATAAAGAAAAAAAGAAAAGAAAACTAGAGCTCCACTCTACACAATATGAGTTTTTTATATACTAGTCTTTATACCTGTGGTATGTTAAGTACATTATCCTCTTCATAGCAATTACTGCGTGAGTATTTTACACTGTTGTATTATTACAACAATATTATTTACAAAACTAAGCATGCCAAGTCTACAACTGAAATTTCTTTTACAAAAGTATAGTTTTTGTTTATATTTCTAAAAGCAGTTATAACTATACAGTACTATATAAAGAAGTGGTTTACATACAAAATACTGAAAATAGTCTTTGTGCATCATGTCTTTTCAAATACTAGATGAAATTATGTGTGCTTACTATACAGTTTGTATATTGTGTACATGTAGTATAAAATACATTTAACACTAAACTTGTGGTCACATATCACATATCGTCATCATCAATGTCTAAAATGATAATGGTTAAAATGATTTAATTAGAGTTTTTCAAATGATCCCTAAAGCAGGAGGATTCAATTAAGGTGGCATCAAAGAAAGAATTTAATCTCAAATGTTATTCCATTTCATTATACTAATTTACAACCCTCTGTGTGCTTTGTATATTTTACTGGTATATAGTAACCCTTTATTCATGGTGACCTTTGCCCTAAAACCCTGTTCTCTGTGCAGCTGAAAATGGTTCTTATCAAGTGCTGTGACATCTCCAACGAGGTGCGGCCCATGGAGGTGGCTGAGCCCTGGGTCGACTGCCTCTTGGAGGAGTACTTCATGCAGGTGGGTCCATTACAAATGTTGTTCAAACAGATCCATTTGTGGGCAGTACAGTGGTGTAGTGGTTAGCACAGTCGCCTCACAGCAAGAGGGCTCTGGGTTTGATCCCTGTTTGAGGCCCCTTTGTGTGGAGTTTGCATGTTCTCCCTGTGTCTGTGTGGGTTCTCTCTGGGTACTCCAGCTTCTTCCCACTATCCAAAGACATGTAGGTTAATATTGCCCCTAGATGTGAATGGTTGTCTGCCCTCCCTAAGATAGCTAGGATATGCCCCAGCACCCCTGTGTGCTCAGTATAAGCAGGTTTAGAAAATGGATGGATCAATTTGTATGTGAATAATACTATGTTAATATTTCTGCTCTTTTAAGTTGAAAACAGAATTTATAGTTTATAGCTCTTCCATCAGTAATCAGTATTCAGTAATGACACTAGCAAAGTGATAATTAGAAAATGGTAATTTAACCTGTAGCATCATTCATTTCAGTGAGTTGGCAAACAGAGTCAACAGTTTCTCCCTCGTGACCAGCATCTTGATTGAAATTTATTGTTCTCTGTCTATCTCTGTTGCTCAGAGCGATAGGGAGAAGGCTGAAGGACTTCCTGTGGCCCCGTTCATGGACAGAGAAAAGGTCACCAAGCCAACAGCTCAGATTGGCTTCATCAAGTTCGTCCTCATTCCCATGTTTGAGACTGTAATGAAGGTGAATATGCAGAACAGGGATGACAGTGATGATAAAAGTCAAAGTAAGAGTTGCAAAGTGGAAGGGGCCAGTGGTTCTGGAAGTATTTATTTCCAATATGAAGAATCATTTGTATAATTCACTAATCTGATTTGATATCTTCACAGGATGTAAATTATATCAAGTGGCAAAAATGTACTGCTCACTCTTTAGTGCAACTATAGTGTCTTATTAAACAGGGAGTTGGGAATGGGTGAACGAGGCAGTGACTTAACTCTGAAGCCAGAAACATCTTCACCGTGTCTGCAAACAAGAAAAGTGCTGAAAAGTGACAGTTGCAGTTATACAGTGACATGAACAAAAAGTAATGAGTAGTGTGTGTGTGTGTGTGTGTGTTCTCCAGCTGTTCCCGCAGATTGAAGAAGCAATGGTGCAGCCACTCAGAGAGTCAAGAGACCGATATGAAGAACTCAAACAGATTGATGACGCCATGAATGAGGTTGGAGGATTTCTATTGGTGTGAAGATGCATTTAATTTGCCATTTTGAGGATGACTGATAAATAGTAATGTTCCTTTCAGGTGCAGAAAAAGAAAAGTGAGAACTTGACGATGGGAGGGAAGAAGAAGTAAACTTTTTGAAATGGTGAAGTGCTTGCTGTCAGTGCATGGCCAGGTTTCAGATCAGAGGCTAACTTGGACAAACATAGATTTCATATGCTGTTTTCTCTATAAATATAAAGTGTCTGTTTCAGCACCAGTGAGTGTAGAGCACAAGAGTGAAGCAGTGTGAAGTAAAGTAAACTGGATTTGTCAGACACATTGCAGGCTGAAAAGCATTCCATCAATCTGTCCTCTCCTCACTTGGACCTGTTGATAAGCAGAGGACCAGCAGGACATGTGATCCGGGAAAATCACGTTGATTTCCCAGCTTTCATAGAAAACTGATGGAGTGGATTTGAGACAGCAGCTCTGAGACAGAGAGCATTACAAACTACTGATGGACTCAAGGACCAGTTGGACAATCCAAAGCCTTTTTTAGGAAATGTCAACATTTGTACAGCACAGACTACTTCAGTGAAGAATATATAGATACATATCTTAACCTGTTTTTAAAATTTGCTGTTTTTTTACAGATTGTACAGATTTTTAGTAACCTTTGCTGTTTCCTACAAAAATAAATAAAGTATGACTTTAATTACAAGATGCTGTCTGGATTTTTAATATCTCTGCTTGTTGAACAAAATCCTGCAAAAGCTACAGAAACATCCAAACCTTTTCTGTTCTCCATATAAATTACAGTATCAATATGTGACATGTAACTATGTTTATGTATCATATCCTGCACTATTATGGACATTTACAAGTCTGGGCTACTGAATCAACAAAGTCAGAATGTTGGTGGTATTTAAAGAAATTGTTTGTTCAGGAATGTGCTTCCCCAAACACACTATACACTGAAATCAAAGGCCATTAAATTTGTAATAATCAATATTTTTGTTAACATTGCAATCAAATTAAAATCAAATGAAATGTGTGAAAAGGATGACTTGTGGTGATGAACCTATAGAGAATTATCACCAACTACAGTTCCTGTTACCTCTGTGTTTTAGTGTCTTTTATAGACCCCAACCTTAGTTGTTTTTTTGTTTTTTTTAACCGTTTTCTAATAAACCGAAGGTATTGTACCTGCTGAGCATGACAAAACTGACAGACTGTTTAAAATTAACTAATGATCACAGTGGAGCATTTTGGACATGGAACCAATATCACAACATAAATGTACT
Source organism: Amniataba percoides (assembly GCA_037176925.1). Taxonomy (NCBI): domain Eukaryota; kingdom Metazoa; phylum Chordata; class Actinopteri; order Centrarchiformes; family Terapontidae; genus Amniataba; species Amniataba percoides. The sequence goes on along the minus strand of JBAJHX010000043.1, from coordinate 23,521,109 downwards.
AATTCAACTAAAACACTTAATATACCCTAACACTAACAGCTGTCTGCTATGAGTAAGATTTTTACATTCATTATACACTGACAGGCTGCTTCATTAAGTGCACCTGAACAGCCTAATACAAAGCTTCTAAAATTTTTCTAAATGTTTCTGTTGATGCTGTCAGTAATAATTCTACTTTATAGTTAATAATGAAGTCAGTAAGTGGTGGTGACATAATGAAGGGTACATTAAAAGAAATGAAATTATACTAATCTTCTACACTTTCTCATTTGTAAATTGTAAAGTATAAAGTGAGTAAAATGTTGTAGATTCCAGCTCACCTGCACCCCTTTCTTTCATAGAGGTACATCAAGGAATGAAAACAGGTGAGATGGTCTGAGTGACAATCAATATGGTAACTGAACACATTTTATGTAAAAGCCCTGAAATTTGGTCCACAGTTGACTTTTGCTGTACTGAATTTGTGATGAGGTTAGAAAAACTGAATTTGTGTTAGAATTGTAATAGCATATTCTACCACATGTCGGTATGTTTGACAGTCCCCATGCTTGTTTGCTAAGGTTCCCTTGACAATATAGGTAACTTAGTATGAAAAAATAGATTTGAATACACAGTCTTGCAGTCTGTTAAGTAAATTGTAGCTTTGACAGCCAAATTCAAAAGACAGGATTAAAATCTGCAGTATACCACATGAAGTGGTGTTTCTCAACTGTCATGTAATTTCAGATCCTATCTGCTGATGAAAATGTTACATCGTGTTACATGACTGAACTACTAAACTACTAAACTGAACTACTAAAATTACCTTTATATGAACTGTTTTGTAGTCTATATTAAAAATATTGTTAATCATATGGGTAAACACATTTGAATCAAACAGTTGCAACTAATTCTGTGACCACTGCATTCTACATACTAACTCTACTACTCTACTTTATAGACAACTGTTTATAATAAACAGCTTCTTGCACTTAGTATACAATGAACCAATATACCAACAGTTTAATACCAAAAGAAAATTATGGAATGTTTGTGTCCAACTGCAACGTTTTTTTTCTTTAATTAAAGAAAACACAATGTTTTTCCAAAACTGTATGTTCTTTTTTCTTGTTTGACATGACCCTGGAGCTTTTTCATCCCCAAACACAATTAGAATGATCCAATTCTGTGCATGATATAGAAACATGTAATAAAATATGGCATTATTAATAAGTACATAATATGCCATAAAATGGTACTTGTTTGCAAACAGTATGTTTTATTCAGCGATGATGGTGGAAACAAAAGGCGTATAACATTAGCTGCAACCTTTATTTAAAAAAAAACAAACCAGAAATTTTGATCCGTGACAAAGGTCTCACGTGTTTCATCAAATGCACACATCCAAATTAGATTCATCATTCAAAGCATCAGAAATAAAGAAAATAATAACGCCTCTAGGTAAGGTAGATCAGGTAGATGATTGAGTTCCAGCTTCTGACATTTCCTTCTTGGCCTTCTTGTTGCCATTTGCCTTTTGTGCCGTCTTCCTCTTCAACTGCTGCTCCTCTAGTCTCTGCTGCTTCTTCTGCAGGTATACTGTCACATTATCAAAGCACACCTTGTACAGATGCTCAAAGCGGTTGTTGGTCCTTTTTGAGGCTGATGTACAAGACAACAGCAGGAGAAAAAGGTTGGGGACAGTAATTATAACTGCACACTGTTAACCTTCTACAAGAGTCATCAACATTCACCATGGGAGCAGTGCAGATATGATGAACATTACTGACAAATAAGCATGATACTTGATTTGTTTATCTGAACACAACTAAATGTAATATTAAAACATGCAACATAATCCTAACCTGCCAAACTAGCCTATGTAGAAGCTGTTTATCAACACATATTAGAAACTTATAAATACAAAAGGCAGACAAGATTAAAACACTGACACTTTCTATATGTGCTGTGAAATGCAGCCCAGGGGTTGAGGACCCAGCCCTAGAGGATGTGTAACATAATGAGCAACATTTTATTGTTTATACTTTTCAAAATGTATGACAATAATATAATCATTTTTATGGTTATAACTAAAAACTTAAATCCCTAAAAGCAGGGACCATACTGAATTGTTTTGTTACACCCTGTCCTCATCTCCAAAGAGCTGTAGATGAGGATGTACATATAGCTACCTAAAGTGTCTGTCAGAGACCGTAAAACCACAGCAGGACTTGTACATGGATCCCCTCAGTGTCTTGGTCGGCATACAGTGATCCACAGTGTTTCATGCTGCACTATTTCCATTATTAAAGAGACTCCACTGATGAAACAGATAATCATAAAGAAAACCCTGCATGTGCCGAAAGGCCAAAGGGCTACATGGAAGTGTGGAGGTGTGCGTATGTGAATGTTGACTCACCCTCAAGTGGTTCCCAATGTGGCTTGAAAGCTTCAGTCACTCTGTTCAGTTCAGGGCATTCAGCATCACACTAGATGGAGCACAAGCATTCACAACTGAGCAACAGCAAACAGAGCTGAGATACTAAAGATGGACACACTTGCAAATAGCGAGAAAATACACCTTTGTCTGTGTCTTTGTTTAGATCACCCAAGAAAAAGCTCCTGTATTTAACTTTCTTTGAAATTATATTTTAACAATTGGAAATTCCTGCCAAATGAAAACAGTAACAGTATATACCACTCGTGTATTCCTGCTGGAAACCACATGACAATATCTCTGCTCAGTGCCCTTTTAAACTAGTGGGCTGAGTTTACACCCTAGACAAAGTACACAAAATAAATAACACAAAATAAATCATAAAAACAGGGTGAATTATAATAATTGATTATTAGTCTTGGGTTTTCATTTTCACTTACCATAATAAACGTATCATCTGATTGTAAAAAATGAAACTACTGCATATGTGTACAAGTATCAGTGAACGTTCCCTTCGGACATTTTTCCTACATATGAAATAGTATAATTATTAAAATACATTCACATTTTTAAATAATTTAACATGTGGACAAGTTTTCATTCAAACTGTAATTGAGCTCAACTCAAGGTCTGCTTACTAGCTGTTTCATGAGCTTTCTAAATACATCTCTCAGTTTTTTGTCAGTGGAAGGCATTTCCTCAGTTATTCTGGAGTTTAAAGGTATGGAAAGAATAATGTATGTAAATAGACCTGGAGTTCAGATGCAAGTTTCTGTAAAACCTTTTCTGTAAAACCTTTTCTGTAAAACATTTTGACAACATTCTTTAACAAGAAGCATCCAAGTAACACAATGTACATTCATACATGTTCTTAAATGTGTGGATTAAATTTGAGTGGTTCATTTAGGTCATTATCATAGGCCTGATTACTGTCACTGTTCACTTTACATTACATTAGGCTAGTTGGTGGTATGTGTGTACCTGAGAAAAGCAAAAGCTGGGTAGTTTTGCTGACAAAAATACCAGTGTATGATCACAACTGTATTACGGGGAGAAGGACAAGTGTACTGAACATACTGCTCTTACAACATTAAAACAACTGAGGGAATTCTTCATTTTTAGATCCCTCAATATTCAAACACAGCCTCTGGCCTCCCACCAGCACTCAGGGAGCTCCCATAACAACCTGGAGAAGTCCCAGGGTGTGCAAGCATGCAGCAGTCATGGCTCATAAACTCGTTTTCCTCTTAGCACCTGTGAGGCTCTGTAGTTACTCATACTGAACCACTATATTATTTATTGGCCAGATGTGTAGAAGCAGCTAGCGTGTGTGAGATCCACTTGTGTATGAAACAAACAGAAAAAGTAAAAAATGTAACCAGTATCTAAATGTGTGTGAATGTATCACACTGTACCTCCCAGGAGTCTTGTCTGTGTGTGTAGATTAGAAGTGGCACATCACTGGAGTCCGTCAACACCCACAGCCGGCCTAGGGTGTCAAAGGTCATGTCCAGGGGGCAGTGTGGCAGTGAGAGGCTTCTCTGTGGTACAAGCTTCTCTTCACCGTCATGGTCCAGAGTGAAAAACTGAACTCTGGGAATTCTGACAACACATGCAAATGAATCAGCTTATCACTGGGTTGATGCATCAGTGTTTCAGCAAACTAATTCTAATTGTTTGAAATGATACAAGGCAGTGAATTTTATTGATTAACCAGTTTGTTCTCTCCTTTACCTCTGACCTACATGTATAGTGTATACCATACAACCAACTGACTTTGTGCCTCCAAACATCTAAAAATACATTAAACTGTCAGAGGCAAAAATAGTTTTCAGACAGCTGACATGTCACCATCATGTCAGAGTTAAAAACAGCTTCTTGTGGGGGTTCCTGTTCACAGCAAGGCAAAAAGAAAGGTTTGGGACTTAAGTCCACTATTAAAAAAAGAACTGATATTGACATGCTCACTCATTCCTTCTGTACTTTTACATATCAGGTTTCTGATTTCCTTTCTTTTTTAGTTTTTGCCATGTCATTCTGTGACATCACTTTAAAATACTGATGTTTAGAGGTGAAAACTAATCTCATACACTCAAGGTCTGGACTAATAATCTGTTAAAGTACTCTCTGTTCTCTCTTACTGTTTACACCTGGATTTAGTCCATCTTCCTCCTTTGTTTATGATGTGTGCTAATAAAATCATATATCATATAGGTTGGCAACATATGGGAAACCTCATAGTCTGACAACAGGAGCTAGGAGACCCTCAAGAAATAATGTTATTGCACATTTTCTTTGAAAATCACTTTTATGGGTAGATCTTTGGGCTGAACTAAAAAACTGAGCACTCTGCTAAACAAGAAAGCAGTATTATTATATCAAAGTAGTGGGCAACTATGCATCAATGAGTCAAAGGTGAAGATGTGATAATTGACTGTTTGTAATGATGATTGATGATCATTCTACTATTACTATCTGAACAGAAAAAGTCATTTCAGAGGACCCACGGAGGAAACAGGCTGGATGGACAATGATTGAAGTGTAATTCTAAAGTTCTTTGTACAGAATGTAGCCTCTCTGTCACCTCAATGATGATGTCCTCTTATTTCTTCCCACTACCTGCATAGTGAAATGACTGATTCTCACAGAGGGAGTTACACTCACCTCTCACACAGCACAGCTACATGACGAGCATCAGGAGAGCTGGTGATGCGGCACACAGCTGGCTTCTGGGAAATAAAACAGATAAGAGTGCTTACGTCATTACAGGTTTCTTCTTATTAAAGGTTTTAACAAAATAGGTGAATTCTTGCATTTTACTGTCCTTGTACCAGTGATTCATAAATAAAGCCAAAACTTGGAGATACTGGAAGAGCCACAGACAAAGAAGCTCTTTTTTAGCATAAGTGGCATGCTAACAAGCAGGCCCCTGTGATCTCTGTGATGCAGGAAACTTTGACGAATTGCATTATTTACTAATAAAAATGGAATCACTTGTGACATGCAGAATATCCCAACGTTTCAGTGCCATGTACGGACATCCTGCCTCTCTTTGGTCCTTCTAAGTTTGGTTAAGTTGGAAATATATTTACAGAACTGAACTTCCCCGGTGAATAACTCAATAATAATCAAAACAAGTCATGCTCTGAGCTGGACAGACAACATTGGTCTCCGTGTGCACCAAAATACAACTAAAATATTAAATAAATTCAATAATTTATACAGTTAAGTTTCATAGAAATCTCTTCACACATCAACAGTCTCTGGTTGGCTGTACTGAAAACGTCTGAAAATGGGACACAAACCTAACCTCAGAAATCATATATTTATATCACATCTAATCAAACTGGGAGACTGTCACTTACACACCACTCTTGAAAAAACCTCAAAGATGACTTGGCTGGATAGAACAAACCATGCTACGACCACGATCACAACCAGAAATGGGAATATACTACCAGAACGCACTTTGTTAGCACTGGAGGATATGAAGGTGAGAAATAATTACTTAAAATATTAACCTAAACAACATTTGAAAATATGTAATTTTTCACATTTTATAGACATTGTATTACATTTGAACTAGGATGGTTTCCTGCTGAGGAAATTGAGAGATTTAATTTACACTCCACTGAGAGGCTTTAACAGAGCACAACTGCCATTTCCTTGATAAACCATTGAGGAATGTCACAGAGAGAAGTATCCATTCATCTCTTCTGGATCTGGATTGTTAAAAAGTGAAGTTCATTGAACTGCAGATGTGCCCACAAAAACATGTGTCACCTTTCTAACAAGGTGACACTGTAAAAGGTCATAAATACACACACAGAGAAACCTGAGACTGAGTTACAGTACATGTCATGTCAGTACATATCTCTCAGAACAGCAAAGAAACACCGTCTACAGAAACACAAAGACTTTTACACTGTCTACAGCCATGCAGTCTGGGAAACTGTTTCCAGGCACATTTTTTTAACCTGATGATTCTGCTAAACAAGAGTCCAGGGACATAATATAATGACCCTGCATGTTATAGTTGTTGAAATATTTCAGTAAAAGTCAAATAAGCCCACCTCATAGGGGCAGCAAACAAAATACTGCAGAATCAAGTCATTAGATTATGCTACAGTCATGCTGTTGTACCAGTTATTGTTCTTTCAGTACTGTGGGTAAAGCATGCCATAGTTACCTTCTGTTCATCAGCCTCAGAGCTTGCCGTTCCTTCAAGCTCTTTAAGGTCCCAACTCTGAAGCTTACGACCGGTCTCATACTCCCACAGCTTCATGGTCCCATCCTGACAAACACATTTCACATTAGACTGAACCTCAACAGAAACCACTGGTTTTAACTGTCTTTGATGGAAGCCCTGGATTACCTTTGATATTATGCCATCACAGTTTCAGCATAAATCTTTTTCTTGGTTTTCAGTTTAAACAAGGTTTCATTTTTAACCTTTGCGGCCTTGTTTTTTAATCTGATTTAAAGAATTTGGTGATAAATGTGATTTTCACCCCCCACCTCTGCCATCTCTTTTTTCTATACTTTGCTAGGTCTTTGTAAAAACTCTAAGAATGTTCTGTATTTGTTTTGCTGCTGAGCAGGAAGAAACACATTTATAACATGCTCTGAGATCCAGACAAGACAAGTGAAGACTTTCATTGAGTAACCAGCAAACTCTTTCCAGAGTCTGTTCTGCTCATTTGCATTTGCTTTTCCTTTTCATCAGCCTTCGGTCATTATATAGTATACATTTACTGGAGAATACCATATATAATCAGTACAGACTGAAGTGGAGAACATGTAGCTTAGAGTATTTACAGGTGTCCTTATCTCTATATTTGTGATAATGTAGCTTTAGGAAACCAACACATACCCCTGATCCAGACAGCAGCCAGTTTGAATGAAATGACAGAACAAGCAGAGCACTGACAAACCTGACAGAAAACAGGACAGAGAAACAAGAACAGTAATGATAAAATAATAAAATGTTATGTATTCTGAGAACCCACATGAACTGTTCTTCTCATTCAGTTTGGTTTGGTAACTCACTGATGATGTCCCAGGCAGTAGGACTGGATGTTATATGGAGACCTGAGGTGGCTCACTCTGATCTTCTCATCACGGTCACCTGTGATGATGTACTTGTTGTCCGGGGACATGGTCTAAAGACAGGCAGAAGGGGGTTAATTATTTAGTCACTCACTCACAGAGAATGTGTCTTAATGGACAATAAATCTCTTTCTTTCCTGAGTTTTTGGGATCTTATTTATTGCCAGTTTAGAGATGACAGGAAATGGGCAGTGTGCAAGCTGGAGAATGAGCCTGTGAATTAACTGGTACTAAATTCAAACAGATGAATATCAACATGACTCACTTTTAATGTTAGGATTAGGTTAGATTCTACTTTATATTTGACCAGTAATTACAAAGTATTTGTGATATCCATTTGTGATGCTGTCTCATGTTTTTTTTTAGTTTTTTAATAGCAGATTGTTGAGAGATCTGTACCCTCAAAAAAGAAAGAGTTAAATAAATTATAAAATCACCTACTCATATGCTTTTGTCACGGAGAATGAAGCGATGGAGACCCAAAAGGAAGTGACATCATGCTCAGAGACCCTACTCTTTCATTGGCTCACAGACATGAGGTCACATGTCTGCTGTAAGGCCATCTCTGTTAATGTGCAGCTTTCGCCAAGCAGCAACATCAGTGTCCTCCTTCAGCAGATACAGCTGCTCTTCAACAGGAGTGCCTGATACTAAAGAGCTAATTCAACGTAATTTCCTATCACTCACAGCCAATGCATTGTGGAATACTATAAAAACATGCAGAAGAATTTCTCTGATTTTCTCTAATACTGGTAAACGATGAATAGTAGAAAGGAAATGACCTTACTAATGAGAAATAGAGGCGAGCATCCATAATGATCACAGTGGTCATTAATTAGGGCTTTAACAGCAAAACAAGTCCTCCTTATACTAAGTTAGTAACTCTGTCTCTATTTCTGTCTCTTTTTATGCTAAATATCATATAAGCATGTGGCTTTCTGTAAATGTGCTGTTGTGTCTAAATAGAGCCACAATCAATATCAACATAAAATTCTCCACTAGTATCACTTTAATATTCGATGTTACATATTCATGTCCACAAAGGGCAACCTTTTACCCTGCCTTGAATTGACATTGATATGTTCAGACAACACTGCACACACTAGCTCATTTCAACCATACTGACTCTTTCAATAACTCAGCATCTGCTGAGGAAAGGCATGATATGTGGCTAAATGGAAATACCCATCAATGGACTTTCTGATTACAAAAAAATCTATGCGATTAATTAAATTGTCAGTGTCAAGTTTTAGCACATATTACTCTCAATTCTACAGAGAAAGACTAGACTACAGTCAACTCAAGACTACAGCTGTGACGATTTTGTTTGCCAGGGGTCCGAGCCACTTTGTGATGCTTACTAGAGCTAGCAGCATGGACAGGTGGCCCATCTTCAGCTCACACTCCCTCTGTGGCTCCACCACTGAGAAGGAATACACGTCTCCTGATTTGTCTGCTACTAACAGCTTGTCCTCGGCCTGGGTGAACAGCAGGGAGGTGCACCTCCTTACTACCCACCTGTGTAACAAACACACAGAAACATACAGTTATTATAAACACATTAATACTGCACACCTTTGTGCAGAACACAGAGATGCTGCGACTGGAGGACAGAGTTTAAATTTTACCTGATACTGATACACTCCCATGAAGGCTCGCTGCGAAACAGGACCAGTCTCTTGTTGTCATCAGTTAGTGCCACGAACTTACCAGATGGAGACACGGTGAAGGCAAGGACTTTGTTACTTCCTGTTTCCTCTGAGGCACCACCATCGCTGATGACAGAGAAAATGAACTATAATTATAGAATTAAACTTTGCATTCCAATGTCAAGTATACTCTATTAATCTCTGATTTTAGATATATTCTCGCAATCCTATTTCATAGAGCAGGAAACTACTGTCAGTCATTTTCTTTACTGATTTTTAAATAAAAAAGTGAGGTGTTAAGAGCTGTGTTAAGATAAATAAATACTTCAGAAATAAATGTTATAATAAAGACTTTATTATCAGATGTTGCCTTGTGCAAGATACTGACTTTATCGCTTGCTTGATGACCAGACACCTGCCTGCTTTTACCTGTTGTAATCATCCTCATTATTCTTTGGCTTCTTCTCAGCAGTGCTGCAGTCAAACAAAAATGGTTCTCTGCAATACAGAATAAAATGACAAAAAGATAAATATTGGATGAATTTCTGCATGTAGCCAGTTTCACAATCAATTTTCTATTTTTAACCATTTATCTCATGAAGCTTTTGGTAACATAAAGAAAAAAACCTGTTTAGATTTTAGTCTCTGGTTAGTATAATCTAAAACACGAGATAAATGAAAATATTTAAAAACAAACAAAGTATTATTTATGGTGTAGCACAGAAGATGAATTGAGAAGTGTGACAGTCTGAGGAAAGATGCTGCTCTGGAGTCTGATGGTACAGCAGCAGATACTTGTGTATCTCTGGTAAGACAGCAGGGTCAACAGGCTGTTGCTGGGGACATTATCTTTCACTTTTTTCTGGGTTCTTAGCTAACATCTCAACTGACCGATGCTCAGTAGATAGGTACCGGTGGTGTTCATTTTTCCCAAATGCTGTGTTTTCTATTTTAAACTTCAGAATGCTATGTTATATGATTTAAGCACATCATTATTAGACAGTGGGTCTAATCATGCTATGGAGAGGTGGCTGAATATTTGTCAATGTACCAATGAATAATGGTTTCAGCACGAGATTATTCATAATATATCTGGCTTCTAGGGAAGTCGTGTGCTAGGCTGTTAGAGGGGCCAGGGTAAAGAAATAAAGAGGGCACCTGCTGTATGTGGCGCAGTATATGGAGATAGATAGATAGATAGATAGATAGATAGATAGATAGATAGATAGATAGATAGATAGATAAATAGATAGATACTGGAAAGGAAAACTAGAGCTTTTACTTTATCATATGTCAAACTAAACTTTTTCACCTCGGTACTGTACTATAATGGGTTAGAGATGGGTATTATAATTACATTGCTGACACATTCAAACAACTTTGCCTTACGTGGCGGTCTTCAAAACTATTATACTAACTTTCAGCACTTTCAGTCTCCACAGTGGTTTATGTCAGTGGGATTGTTTCTGAGTCTGACCACTGCAGATGAAAAGAGATGATATGTGAAACCCAAATAATGAAACAAAAATGACAAACAGCTTCTTGCCCGAAAAATACCCATTGGCTATGAATGGGCTAACACTGCTAACAAGCCAACATGACCTCAGTCGTCGTACATAGCTATAAAACCGCGAAAGAAACGTGATTCAGACCTGTCCTGCTTTGAGTGAACTGCAACCAGTTTCTTGTCACAGCTCAACAGAATCCAATCTCCACAGAAGCTCACAGATGCCATGACTGTTGCGTGTGTTTCATTCCACGATACCCATGTGGACAGCTGTGCTTTGTCGCGCGCAAAAAACGTCACCAGTACACGCCCCTCCGAGAAAGTACAGAATGTACACAAGAAGCTGAAAGGAGACCGAGTGCTGAAGAAAGATACTTTCATGTACGGTGAACGCACATTTATCTTTATAGCATGCTATATGAGACTAAACGTATTTATGAAGAGTCGCTAACGTCACTATAAGTATCGTTCACGACGCTAAAACCACCTAAATGTTCACATTGAGCCTGAAAAGTTGAATGAGTGGCTGAGCAGACCTCACAGGTATTTAACAAAAAAGTAACTCACAGAGGATACAACCACACAGAGGTAGTAAAACCTGGAGAAATTACCCAATATTAGCCTCGGATAGAAAAAAACAACGACATTTCCAGTGTGGAAACAGGTTGTTATCAGAGGAGAGCTGCAGGGCTTTTGTTAGAAAGGGGCGGTGACTGTCAACTGTTATATAAAATGTGATGAACTTCAGCTGAGGCTTGTCCAGGCTGCTTGGAGCACTGAGCACCACAGAAGAGGCATACATCAGGGTCATTTATCTCAAGGTATCAGCTTTGTCAAATAATTGTTTGTTTTGCAGTGAACGCTGATTTTTATCTGACTGAGGCTGTTTTGGTGACTTTGTGGCAGCTGTGTGTTACTGCGGCTCTTTTCTTGTTCGATGCTCATCTAAGTATGTGCAGGCTGAACACTTTTGGTGGTTGCTTCCACTGGCTCATATTGTGTGTTTGTTTTAGTCCAGCACAGGCAGACTGCAGAGAAAGATGGCGGCTTCCCTGCTGAGGATAGGACGACTGGGCTGTGTCAAGGTAACACGGTCACTGAAACAGCGAGTTGTTTCTTCGCTGCAAATACTCGGACAGCACATTTGGACGGGTCAGACTGGCTCACAACTGTCTGCCTGTGTCATCTGCACTCAGAGCTCACCTCATGGCTGCTCAGTCTCAGTAGCTAACATGAAGTCAGCTCCATGCTAAGCTCTCTCAGTGGCTGCCTCTCCAAAAGGAAACATGACCTGGTGAACTTACTGGGTTCTTACTTGAGCCACTAACTACACCTTAGACTCGTGAAACAGGCTACACACACACACACACACACACACACACACACACACATAGAGCTGTACATTAAAATAATACCCAGAAGTGTCTTTTCTGTACTGATTAGAGGTAGGACTAGATAGAGGTTAACTATCTGACACACTAGTGGATCAGTACAAGTCAGACATTGTTCAAACATACAGAACTTTATTTAAAATGGCAATGGAGATTCCAACATTTCAAAAGAGAGACTGAGTCAGGTAAATGTTAGCAAACTGTGTACAAGACATCTACAATCTGCTTCTAGTTAGCTGAAAACAGTGCAGCCATAAAACATTAAGTGGAAACATATAGACTTGAATTTGACATCCTTACAACGCACAGTTACTGCTCCTTTTTAAGGTGTGTGTGTACATCTGTGTGTCAGTGTTTACAGGCTGAGAGCTGGAGTACTCTGAGTAGAGCACCTGCAGCTGCAGCCCTGAGCACAAAATCTGGTGGTTCCAAGAAGTCAGGGAAGAAGAACAACAGCTCAAGTAGGTTTTATAGACAACTCTTGAATGTGTCTCATTCTCTCTTCCAAACTTTTGTGATTTAAAGTTAATGTACCAATAGTATCCTAGATTATGAGTTTTGAGTAGTGTAATTTTAAAACAATGTCTGGAATGATTTGCTAAGAAGTTTTTGTTGTTGAAAATCCATGGTGCAGCAGTGCTTGGTCATGCCTGCAGGGTAAGAGTAGTTGTGTAAATAAAAAGCTAGTATGACCTGTTGCTACTAGAACACATAGACACTTTTGGAATAATTTGTATTTGCAAGATTTAGCATATATAGCAGATTTGTGTGGATTTCTTTTCACGTGTTGCTTCCCTTCAACAGGATTTGAAGATGATTTCATTCAGCAGCTGACCACTGTTAATCTTTTTGATTATATTCCATTCATCTTAGTATTAAATTGTAATGGCCAAGGCTGCAGTGTTCTTGAAGCTTTTCTATAATGCATTAGCTGTGCATTGACTTGTGATGTTTTTTACATGTTATTTTCCTTTGCGGTACATGTACGAGATACCATGATTCAAAATGTCTTTGGGTTTTCTGAGTCAAATGTTGGTCATTTATAAGGGTTTCTTGTGGGCATTTTTTCATTCAGTCATATACATAAGAAATAATGCATCTTGTCTGCTTGCCCTCCTCCTTCATCCTAGACAAAGACCAGCCTAAAACATACTTCGATATAGAGAAACTTGTCCAGCACAAGTCATTTTCCACGAATGATGTTCCTCCGGTCGCTGCTGCTTCTGCTGCTGCAGCAAAATCAGCTGCAGAGTCCACACTCTCTGCTGCTGCACCTAAGGTTCAGGAAATCACACCTGCAGTAGAAGCTGTCACTCCAGTTGTTGAGGCCCCTCCCACTGCTGAAGCTAGCTCTGAGCCCGCTTCTGTAGCTGAACCCGCACCTGTTGTTGAAGCCGTCGCTGAGCCCACACCTGTGTCTGGAGCTGTGCCAGTGGTTGAAGCTGTTGCTGAAGCTGCAGCGGAACCAATCCCTGAAGCTGCTCCAGCAGAACCTATTGCCCCCGAGCCTGTGGCTGAAGCGGCCCTGGAGCCTGTGGCTGAAGCTGTCCCTGTAGAAGCGGCCCCAGAGCCTGTGGCTGAAGCGGTCCCTGTAGAAGCGGCCCCTGAACCTGTGGCTGAAGCTGTCCCTGTAGAAGCGGCCCCTGAACCTGTGGCTGAGGCTGTCCCTGTAGAAGCGGCCCCGGAGCCTGTGACTGAAGCTGTCCCTGTAGAAGCGGCCCCGGAGCCTGTGGCTGAAGCTGTCCCCGTAGAAGTGGCCCCGGAGTCTGTGGCTGAAGCTGTCCCCGTAGAAGTGGCCCCGGAGCCTGTGGCTGAAGCTGTCCCCGTAGAAGCGGCCCCTGAGCCTGTGGCTGAAGCTGTCCCCGTAGAAGCGGCCCCGGAGCCTGTGGCTGAAGCTGTCCCCGTAGAAGCGGCCCCGGAGCCTGTGGCTGAAGCTGTCCCCGTAGAAGCGGCCCC
>JBAJHX010000043.1:23476733-23490832 GCA_037176925.1 Amniataba percoides | reverse complement strand
CTATGTGTCCATATGTTTAGTATTTAAGGTGTTGCTCTTGATGGTCAGATCACTGTCTGATCTATGCCTTTACATGTTACAGTTGGCAACTAAGGTAGCAGACTTAAAAAAACACTAATAAATGTTAAAAAGGATTCCTGATAAAAAGTCATTCAAATCATCAGTTGAGTTCCCAAATTGCTCTTTTACAGAGAAATGCAGGCTAGTTATATAACAGCATGGTGACCAAACTACAAAAGTAACTGTTATGGAAACTGAGAGAGATGATGGAAACAGAGGGCAAAGTGGGTCTGATTATTTAGGTTAAAAAGGTTTATTCTCAACAATTATGGATGCATGAGAGGGCAAAATAACAGCCAATCATCCAGTCTGAGAATGACGTTTCCCTTTTGTAGACTGCCACAAACCCTTTTTTATATGCCTCTGACCTTTAGATGGTTAAAGCCATCCAAGTGCTGCGGATCCACCTGCTGGAGCTGGAAAAGGTGAGTGACCTGTGTAAGGACTTCTGCAGCCGCTACATTGCCTGCCTCAAGACCAAGATGAACAGCGAGACTCTGTTGAGTGGAGAGCCAGGAAGTCCATACTCTCCCGTACAAGGCCAGGCCCAGAGCTTCTCACCTACCAAAACTCAGGTAGTAACTGTCGATGGACTGTACACATCACCACCACTGGGTGCAAAATCACTTGCCACAAATAGTTGGATCTGTTACTGCATTTGAAAGAAAATCTTAAACACTGAAATAATTATGTTACTGTTATAGATAATATAGATAGATATGTTAAAGCCTAGCTCATTCCCCTTACCTGCTATATAACATTAGCAATTAAAATCTGTGTGCTTTCTGTGTTGTGCTCTCTATGTTATGCAGACCCCCAGCTCTATCTCAGGGACCATCAGTCCCCAGGGTCAAATTGTGGTGCCGGCATCAGCCCTGCAGCAAGGGAACGTTACCGTGACAGCCGTTAACCCCACCCAGGTGGTCGCAGGTATGTCACCATGGCATACAACCCCTCCCTCAGGTACTGTACTTTTGTGGCTGCAACTGACACTTTGTCATGTACCAGCAGGACACTTTCTTTGCAGCCTACACTTAAGACAGTTCAGCAGATTATATTAAGATGGATGTGTGCGTCTCGTAATTCCAGGTGGCACGGTGTACCAGCCTGTTACAGTCGTCACTCCTCAGGGCCAGGTGGTAACACAGGCTCTTTCTCCCGGGACAATACGCGTCCAAAACAATCAGGTACATGTCTACCTTTGTGACTGCTCGACACATGTTCGATAAATCCTGTGAAATGTTTCCTAAAATGGGGAATGTGCATAGGCCACAGTCATGAAATTCTGTTGGCTTCCAAACATAGAAGTACAGTTTTAGAACCATTGGTCTAATGTCTCAATGTATAAAACTGTAAATGACTTTCATGCCAAAATTATGGTCCCAGTTGTGATGAAGTTTTACGGTATAACTATAAAATATCTGTTGTGGGTAACATAAACATGTTTTCTGCTTAGCTCCAGCTGCAGTTTCACCAGGACTTAAACCTCTTTAATCACGATGACAACTCAACCAAGAATAAACGTGGTGTTCTACCCAAACACGCAACCAATGTCATGCGCTCATGGCTCTTTCAACACATTGGGGTGAGTTTGTGAGCATCAGATCTTTGCCTGAAGTGTTTATTAAAAAAAAACTAAAGCATTTTCTTCTCCTCTCTCCTCTGCAGCATCCATATCCAACAGAGGATGAAAAAAAACAGATTGCCACTCAGACAAACCTGACACTTCTGCAGGTCAACAACTGGTAAGTTGAGTTGTCCTTTACCAGGGTTCCACAAAGACAGACTCTAATGCCATGAAACCATCTGAAGATCACCTTCAGTCAGGAATGTATCATTCCTTTTTCAACCCACTGTGAAAATTGAATTTGCCAGTAAGCCAAGCTGATTGTTTTCTTGAAGACATCAGTGTCACCTGCTGTCTTTTTAAAATCAGTCATCAAAGATCTCCATTTGTACTTGCAAGTGTGTGGAAAGAAGTGGAAAATGCAATGCTTTTCAGTTTGTCCAACCATTTTGTGGCCTGAAAGTAAAAGAAGAGCTGTTTTTACTGGATAACTAATCAGAATCTTAAACAAACCGCAAATGTGTGGAGTAGTATTCAGAGATCACTGAGAAAAACAATTTTTTTTCAAGAGCTGCAGTTTTTTCTGTGGCTTGGGTCATAGTTGGGTAACTTGCAATGTTTTCACCTTTTGTTGTTAACTAGCTACATTTATGTGTCCTTCTTGGATTGCTTAAATGATGAATTTAAGGGCTAGATGATTTCTTCACAGCCTGTGAGGACAAGAGGAGTGAAGATGTGCATCAGAATCGTCGTCAGAATCAGAATATTTATCTTACCTTATCTCGGGGGGCATGACAAATGAAACACCAATCAGAGTTGTCTTGTGTCACCAGGTTTATAAATGCACGGCGGCGGATCCTTCAGCCTATGTTGGATGCCAGTTCTTCTGAGACTCCAAAAGCCAAGAAGAAAACACCTCAGAACCGGCCACTGCAGCGCTTCTGGCCTGATTCTATTGCCACTGGGGGAGGCACTCACCAGCAGGTTACCATGCCAGACGGTACGCAGCAGTGTTTTTCTCTCACACACACACACACACACACACGATAATTAAATCACCCTGATCATCTATTCAGTACTTAAAGTATCTCCGGCGTTTGACTATGATTCAGAACCACCATCCCCCCCACAAAAATCCCACAAAAAAACTTGCAAGGCCCCTCCCTCAAACTGCTACTGTCCAATTCTACGTTAGCAACCTTAACTATAGGCGCACACAGTGGTTGAGATCTAGCAGCAGTTGATGCTATGATTTCTCCGAGTGGTCTTGAATGCAGCATCTAAGCTGCTGGAGTAAATTCATGAAGCCAGGGGAAGACGTCCTAATTGACAACAGCCTTAAACACAAATAGTGTATTCAATTGTATTTGTTTATATTCTGGTTTGTATTTCCTATAACCTAATTTGCAATTGTTTGTTTTGAACAAAAACCATAGAAATGTTGCTATTTGAAATTACAATGTTACCTACAGTTCATTGTTGCTCTGTAACTGTTTACAGATATGCCCATAGTGTGTATGCATCAGATCCACTGCACCCTCACTCCCTGGAAAAAAAGTTCAGGCTAGGATTTAAGTTAGGATTTTTTTTACTTTAAGCCCTGTATTATATATTACATGCCAATTGATGAGTCATTGTTCAGTATTTCATGGTCTGTTTAGTGAGGCATACTGGAGTCTGATGTGACATGAATGGAAATTATAAATGCTCTGTGTGTGTGTGAGAAGATGGTGATGAGAGGTTTTTTAAAATGTTGACAAAGATCCCAGACACAAGAATGCATGCTGCAGTGTATTTGAAAAGAAGGTACCTTTTGTTAAAAAAATAAAAGAAATAAATTAGGAATTACACTTAATTCGACCACAAATCTTTGTGTAGTAATTTCTGCAAGATATTCCCAGCTAAAACACTGCAGCTCTTATCCTTAACTGACAACTACTGACATCAGTATATTATGCCAAGTGAACAGGCATTGTTATGAGCAAAAATGGATCGCTTTCAACCAAAAAATTCCACAAACACAAGAGGTACCTCATTTGAAATAAAAAAACCTGAATATATGAACCAGTGTGTTATATAAATGGCTTATTATTGAATGCACAATGACAAGGTATGTTTATACATGGTACTAGGAGAACCTACTATATATATAGTAGGGGGGTCCCTGCTCCATCAGTTTGGGGGTCCTTGGGCTCCAAAAACGATCATGAATTATTGAACATGATTTAGTAAATAGGTGATTAAACAAATTAATAATTCTTTCCTCCTATTCTTAGGTACAATGGTTACAATGAACGTTGAGGGTCTGCAGAGCCTGACATCAGACGGTGCCACTCTGGCAGTACAGCAGGTGATGCTGGGAGGCCACAGTGAAGATGAGTCAGGGGACAGTGGGGACGAGGATGATGATGCAGACATGGCTGGGCTGGGCCTGGACAACAGCGACTCGTTGCAGTAGAAGACACACTCCCACATACTCTGATCTACACATACACACAAGACATGCTCAAATCTGTCTACAAAATACATGTGCGTGATCAAGCACGCAATGAATCACAGTACAAACAGACACATTAGGTTTACATAGAGCACAAAACTACAGGACATAAGGGGAACGGTCCTGCACTCTTCCAATCCTACACCTTGCTGAACAGCGATTTATGCTGCGTGTGTGTACATCAGGAGCTTCATTTCAGAAAGTTTTTTAATTATTTAGTTGATGTATGTGAGTGCACTTTTTTGTATATTTAAGCTCAAAAAGATTAAATCAAACAAACAGAAGAAAAAAAAGAAGTGTTAAAAACACCTGAAGCAAGTTTGTATGCTCTGTTAATAAATGTTGACTGATTTTTTTTTTTCTTTTCTTTCTTTCTTTTTTTTTTTTTTTTTGCCCCCGCTCCCCATCCCCAGTTGAATCCTCATTTTGGATGCCAACACTTTAAAGTTGTATCTGTAAGGATTTGTCTTCACTTTTTGCATGCTTGTGTTTTGAGTAGATGTGCGCACTCTTACGACTGACTCCGCAGCTCTCACATGGGCCCTGCAGGGCAAGCAGAGCCCAAGTGGAGAGATTTTTTGGGGGGGGTGGGGGGTGGAGATGCTTATTTTTATATACAAACATAAAATGAGTGTTTTTTTTTTTTTTTTGTTTCATTTTTGTGTTCTCCTGTTTTGTAAGGAATATTTATGTACAGATTCATAATTAAAACTAGTGACCCTGTTTTCCAGGGTTCTTTGAAGTTTTCTAAAAAAAAAAACAAAAAAAGGAATTGAATGCTGAAATTGCTATTTAAATTGGTTTTAAACTTACAATACTAACAAGGCCTTACCTGTGTTCTTTTCTAAAGAATTCTTGCCAAGAAGCACAAAAAGAAAGTCTGACCCTTGGTGAAATTGGTCAAAAATACACTAAACTGCAGAACACTTGTGTGGTTCTGTGAAGCATTTCTAATGATTTAATTTTGTGTACTGTACCATCCCAGTTATATTGTGTTCAAGTACACAGTAACTTGACTGCAGTGCTCAGATTTTTTTTAAGTACAGCTCCAGTTTTCATCATTTTACAGTTTTAGTATAGGCGTCACTTTCTCAAATGCACAATACAGAACACTATGCTGATCACACAATCACATCGGTTTGAGTTGGAAACTCCTCTGAGAGCCGTATCCACAGTGAGATATGAACTCCATCATCAATAACTTTTTGCACGCATTAAAATTTTATTTATGTACACATACATGCTACTGCGTTAAACAAATAGCAGTTGGAAAGTTGGACTCCTTGTTGATGGGCTGTTTGAAGGACAGGGACAGAGCCCTGAAGCCTCTGTCGCTCCCCTTGCTACTACATGCACATGTAGTTAAAGATTTGAAATCTCTATCAATATGTTGATATTACTGCACAAATTGGGGTTCCTATTGTTTGAATATTTCTAATATTGTACTGTACAACAGTTTGTCAATAGCTGCAGTAATCTGGTTTATATCCCTCTTGTAAAGTTGAGACTTGAAATGGTTAATTTCATACAGCCTGGGGATATAGTAACTCTGGGTGGGCCTTTGCTGAGCTTGCGGTTCTTTACTTGTGTCTGTCTTGCTTTTTATGAAGCGTTGTTCACTTTTCTCTTGTCTGTTTTGCCTTAGAGCTTTCTATTTTGGAATAAACAATGCCTAATTATCTGCTGTACACCGTCTCCTCTCTCTGCTCCATCAGCCAAGCTCCCACACAGGATTTGTGGGGATCAAAGGCTCTGCTATTCTGCCTTTTTTTTTTTTATTTTAACTTATTTATTTTTTATTATCAAATGTGGAAACAACCAAATGAATAACCGAGTCCTGTATCGCAAGAACCCCGCAGTTCAGTTGTCTGTGCTCAGAATTGGAATATTGTGGACCTCTTCTCTCTGAAAAAAAAAAAAACAACACAAGTGGACACATACATGGACACATGTTAGAGAAATAAGCCTTGTTTGGTTACATGGTTGACACAGATGGCCAGATGTGAAATGCTTAGATGTTGCCCAATCATATGTGGGCAAGCATGGTTCTAAAACTTTATTTTATGTGGAAAGCATTTTCTGAAAAAGTTAAAATCAAATGCAAGTCTCATGTCTTGGACCTTTTGGCATTTCCACTAAATGACAATTGTACCTTGGGTGTGGGTATTGTGAATATACATTTTTGGGCTTTGAGGTTGCAGTGTACTCGCCACCTTCCGCCACCTCGCCTGTGGTAAAGTAGGTGGTGGCAGTATGTGACCTCAAAAGCAATACTTGCAATCTGCCATAAAACAGAAGGAGGAACCAGCAACAATACACAAGCAATCATGGAAGAGTCAAGAAAGGAAAGGGAGGAGGTGTGACATTTGGAGATTTTGTTCTCAAAAAGTCTCAAAATTTGAGTTGTTAGCAGTTAATGCATTACATTACTTTACTGCATACACGGTTATCACATATGTTCAAAAGTTAAAATGTATTTATTTATGTTAATGTAGAGTCATTCCAAAACAGATTAAAAGTTGATTTAAGGGAGAGTGAATATTTGAAAGGGATGCAGAATGCCTGAGAGGAGTCAAATGTATTCTATCAAAGGTTTTACTATATTAAGACAACTGACATTTCTACTTTCAAGAGACAATTGAAAACAATTGTTCAGAGAACACCTTGGCACTGAATCTAGGGGTAGGTCATCTGATCCAAGACCAGCACTTATTGATTATTTAGCACTGACAGTTATGTCATGCTGTATGGTGAATGCCATTGTTCATAGTGATGCTGAGGGGGGGGGTTGACACCTCTTCTGCCACTAGATGGCAACACCTTTCACCAATCACACTTAAGCACTATTTTTGCACTTACTAAGGGTTTTTCCTTATGTCTAAATTCTTGCTTGTGTTGTACGTCGCTTTAGAGAAAAGTGCCTGCCAAATGAAATTGTAGAATTGTAGACATTAGGCCATTAAGATTACATATCCAGCTGATGTACTGGACTGTTTAACTGCAGCTTTTCTTTGAATTGCCCATTAAAAAATTTGATTAAGACACTGAAAAACTCAGTCAGAATAACCTTAGGACCATGGTTAAGAGTGCCATAATATGTTACCACTACTACTACAACTACATATTTACTGCAGGGTTGTTGTGTTTAGTAAGGTGTGACAGTCAACAAGCGTACACAGTAGGTTTCACAATATGAAATTAACATACATTGGAGAATTAACCTGACAGATAAACAGCTGTCTAGTTTGGATTATCTTGAGAGGAATTACTCTTGCAAATCTGGGTAAATTAAGATTTTTCAAACTAAAGAACACAGCTGACTGATTATAATGTGAGCACAGTTTAGTTCCTCTCAATCCAGTGGAAAATCCTTTTATATCAGAAATGTATATGAAAGATTTGTTCAAAATTCTGTTTTTATAATATAAAGTCGTGACTCCATTGATGCAGAAAGTTTGTTAATGATTAATTAAATAAGGAAGTGGCTTATTAAATTTCAAATTCTAGACATTTCCCATTCAAAAATGGAAAAGTTAAATTTTTAAAAAATTCTTAACACATCTGCTGCCAGGAAATGGTATGGTATGGTATGTGCCAGTGGAACATTAGGCCCTTGTACAACTAAAAGCCACCTGACTGTATGAATCAAGCTTTTGTAGCAGGTGATTCAAAACATTTTTTTTTTTTTTTTAACTTACTTGGGGAACAGGTTGAGTACTAGTTTCCAATGTATGTTCTATGTTCTCCAAAAACCAAACATTTGGTCCTTCTTAAGAGGCAAGCCTAAAACATGGCAGCTTGCGATGTACTGACCTCCATCTGTTGGCGGATCCAGCTGAGTGACTGTGTAATGCGAGTGTAAACACCCGGCTTGTTCCTCATTGCACATCCAATTCCCCAGCTAGTCGCTCCAACCAGCTTCCATACAGAGTCCTCCTCACAGGCCAGAGGACCTCCACTGTCCCCCTGAGGAGTCACACAGTTCCCATCTTACTAACGAAACAGATGGCATGCTGGAAGGACTAAATCTTTACATTTACAGTCACTATAATTGAGAATTAATGTGCAAACTTTTGTAGTTTTAAACACAGTGATTTCAGTTAAATTTTGAACTTTAGTGTAGTCAAAAATATTGTGACAGGTCCCATATTTTCTTAGATTTTTTTCCTAGAAAGCAGTGGATAGATAATTGTAATTCTTATTAAACTCCCAAATGGCTATTTGGTTTCATGGAGTAAGACTGAACAAATCGTAGGCACAAGAGCAAGTTTCTAGATCATTTGGGGGCAGTGGAAACAAGCTCTGTAAGGCCAAGTGGATCTGTAGATACAGATGAGCATTCTCTGGAAGTTCATTACTATGGACAACCCCTTTCACATAGTCCTTACATTGTCAAGTGATACTTTGCTGTTAAAAAAGTATTCATTACTGCTCAGTAAAATACCACATATACGTACAACGGTACTAATATTTCAAAGTGACATTGTAGTGCTACATTTAATGCAGGTTGTAATCTCTGATTGGAAACAGGATGCAGCAACACAAACACAAATATACACCCATAATGGCAGAGAAGTACAAAAAACTAGCCCTGTAGATTCCAGTTTGACTGGTTGATCTATAGATGTATAGATCAAATGATTATTTTGTGTGTGTCTAAACTGATCACATTCATATTATGCACACACTTTATCTTTGTTATCTGTGTTTACATATGTTTTTGGTTCAAACAAACTGTCACTGGCATTGTATTTAACTTCAGTTGTTATGATATACAGTATATAGGCTCCTAAGGCTGATTTTCACCTCTGAAAATGAACTTTCCTCCACATCTGTTTTAACAAATGCAAATGATGCTCATGATAAGTCACAGAGTAATCCAAAATAAAATGTGATGATTTTGCTCTTTTGTTTGCTGCAAACAAAACAACTTTCATATGTCCTCAGCTACTTAGGTATGTGGTAGGTCTCAATACCAGTAGTAGTGCCCTCTTGTAAAATGTAATTATTTAAGTCGATGGTAACATTTGTGGCTTGACATTGAAGCCTTACAGCCCAAATGTCCTCTTACAAATTTTCTGTTTTTATTAATATTTAAAATAATGGTTCTGTACAATAATGGTCTGACAATCCTTGATCACATAAATCCAGGGTTACATTCACTCTTACTCCATCATTCCTAGAAAGGTTTACTTTTTTACTTGGTATGTTAAAGCCAAGCTCTATGTTTAAAACATAGAGCCTTGAAATGTATTTCTTCCCTCATGGAGCTCTTTGAGAATGGGTCCATTGTATCCTTTAATCAGAAAATAAGAAGATACAATATACAGATCTCTTTCTGCTCTTCCAGATAAGAAAGAAAAAACTTGATCATATGTAATGCTTCCATCACAGAAAAGCAGGTCTCTTGGGGACACAGCAATCACTGCCTTATGGCTCATCAGGGGAAACTAGGTGTCAAGGTTGCAGGATGTGGGAAGACTTTTGTAATTGAACTGAGCATTACAACTGACAAACTTACAACAACTGTGCTATTCCAAGGGTATGCATTACTGAATCATCTTTTCACATTTCAGACATCTCATCTCCATTGTGCTTTAATTGTAGAACAAATACTGGATGTTCTGTTTGAAATTCAGAAAATGTTGGGAGGTAAGCTAAAAAATGATCCAGTATCTCTGCTCCTTGGACCTCCTTCTACTGTATGTCTTCAATCTTTGCAAGGAAATATCTATTATAACTATTATAGTAATGTGGTAATAATATTACAAAGAACTATAATAATAATAATAATAATAATAATAGTTAATAAGTGTCAATAGCATGCTACTCATTTGAAACAAAAAGAAAATAATGTAAAAAGTATGTATGACCATATTTAGCAGGATGTTTATGCAATACGATGCAATCAGATCTGTACATTTTTTTCAATAAGATATATAGTGGAGTTTTTCATTTCAAAATAAATGATAGTATTATATAATTATAGTATTGTGCTGTGAAATCACAGTGAATGTTGGTGTTTAATTGGTGTTAAAAAAAATCTGTACCTGGCAGGAGTCTGTTCCTCCCTCCAGGTATCCTGCACAGATCATCCAGGAGGAGATGAATCCCTGGTAAACCTCTGGCTGGTTGCAGGTCTTAGTGGAGAGAAGTGGCACTGTGGCTGAACGCAAAACCACACTGGTCTCTCCTGAAAAAAAGACAAATAAAAAGTAATTTCTAGCATGTTTTTTTAAAAACATATATTTTTGTGTTAATACAACAACATCATACAATTTTGTTGGCAGTAATGAAAATAATAATGGAAATATTACACAAACAACACCTAAACAAACATAATAATAAAAAATAAAAAAATAATAATGAATAAAAAGCATTCAAAATGCAGGTTACAGTGTACACTCTCAACAAAAAAATTATGTTTTTCATTATCTCATTGCCTCCTTCATACTATCCATCCCTAAGCAGTTCCAGAAATATCTTCCAAATGTTATAAAATTCTGAAGCCGTCTTTCTAACAATATAGGCCAAGAGCCAAACCTGATGTTAAGTTATTTAACCAGTGGTTAAAAGAGGGCCAACCAACATTCTTCCAGCATAATGCAATACAATGTTTGGCCTGTAGTAAACGAAAAGTCAACCTTTTTTTCTTTCCTTACAAGATAAAGAACAGTCATCTAGATAAATGCCTAAAATACATACCATAGGGCATAAAGGTACAGTGGAAGTTGTGATCTGAGGTATATACTTTAACACTAAACTCCAAAAATTTTGAATCTCTTCACATGTCCATAAACAGTGATATAATGCACCCTGGTGATTGTTACATCTTCTTGTAACTCTTAATATCTTCTTGTAAGCCTCGTATCCACTCCTGTCTCTTACTATCAGAGTTTTCATTATGGTTTTCAACCAACATGTTATAAAACTGGTATACCAGTTTTTTTACCAAAACAATTTTTTGTAACGTGAACTAAGATGGAGAATGGAGATTGTTGTACTGAATTGTTTAAGTGTGCCAGAATAAAACTTCTAATTTGGAAATACTTACAGCGTTTTTGCGGTATATCAAATCCTCATATACATCCTGTAGTTTTATTAAGCCCTTGCTCAGCTATGCTTTAAAACCCAAGCCGTTCTTTGCTGGGGCAAAATGATCATAAGCCATATTGGGGAGAAATAAGACAACCCTGGGGAGTCATCCAACATTTTTTGAACTGCATGCCAAACAATAGTAGTTTTTTTTTTTTTTACAAAAGGATAAGTCATACTCTTTTTTAAATGTTTTATAGGATGCTGAGTATAGATAGCTATTCAGTGACAAACCTTTTGTGGACAGTTTTTCAATTTCTAACCATGAAAACATCTCAAGACCAACTCACCTGCGTAGCCCAATAGCACCATTCTAGATTTGGCAATTGTAGCCCTTCCCTTACATAAGGTAAATATAATAGAGAATGAGTCCTGGCTTTCTGTTATTAGAGATGAAATTATAGAGAAGCTTTCTGGTCCTGGGAAAAAAGAAGAAGGAGGGGCTAGCGGGACTGACTGAAAAATATAAAAATTTAGGTACTATAGTCATCTTTACAATGTTTTTTCTTCCCAGTATAGAAAGAGGTAGTGTTGTCCACCTAGTGATCTCCTCTGACACCTCTACTACCACGGACTCATAATGGGCTGAACTAAGATTACTTATCTTTGTGTTTTTCAGATGCCTAAGTATTTAAATCCCTCTGCGGCATTCACAAATTATGGGATGCTACTGATTTCTTTCTCTCCGTTACACTAATCTGTGAGTCCTTTGTGTTCTGTAAACCTAGGATGAATTTTTTAGCATCTACTGGGATTTCAAACGGTTTAGTTTTTTTTTCTGGTTTGGGAACCACAGGATTTCATCTCTGCTTTTGGCAGATGATGTTGTCCTGTTGGTTAAATCAAACCAGGAATTTCAGCATGTGCCGGGGAGTGTGATGCTACTGGGATGAGAATCAGCACCTCCAAATCTGAGGCCATGGTTTTCGACTAGAAAAGGGTGGCATGCCCTCTCCGGGTGGAGAGGTCCTGCCTCAAGTGGAGGAGTTCAAGTATCTCGGGGTCTTGTTCACGAGTGAGGAAAAAATGGGGCGTGAGATTGACAGGCAGATTGGTGCAGGACAAGATCGTGGATACAAGCAGCCGAAATGAGTCCTCCGCAGGATGGCTGGGTGCTCCCTTAGAGATAGGTTGAGCTCAGTCACTTGGGAGGAGCTCGGAGTAGAGCAGCTGCTCCTTTGCATCGAGAGGAATCATCAGAGATGGCTCGGGCATTTGTACCAGATGCCCCATGGACACCTCCCTAGGGAGGTGTTCCAGGCATGTTCCGCCAGGAGGAGACCCCGGGGAAGACCCAGGACATGCTGAAGAGAGAATGTCTCTTGGCTAGCCTGGGAACGCCTCGGAATCCCCCCGGAAGAGCTGGAGGAAGTGTCTGGGGTGGGGGAAGTCTGGGCATCTCTGCTCAGACTGCTACCTCCGCGACTTGGCCCCAAGCGAACAAGCAAATGAAGATGGCATGATGGGATTTCAAACTCTTTTTGAAATCCCATCAGACATCACTCGTAGCTTAGCTGGGTAAAGTATTCTGTACTGTATGTTCATCAAACGTTGTTTTATTGTTGTTTTGTTTGAATTATTACATTGCGGCTGGCTTGGTAACCTGTGTGCTCTTTCAATGAGAGGTGGCCTTGGGAATGTCGCTGGCCTTTCTCTGAGTTGACTGTGTCCTCTACGCTTCTAATGCGCACTTCAGCTTTATCCATGCACATCAAGAATTCCTGCACATCCCTCTTAACGTCTTGGATCGCTTTCAGGACAGCATCAGTCTTTGTGAAAGGTCATTTCTAATCCTGTTAAGTATCTGAATAACATTCATGTCGTGGTCCATTCCAGTATTCACGTCCACGTGAAGCACGGGGCTAGCATCAACTGTTGAGTTGAGGGCTATTAGCATTTGAGACGTCATCTTCCTAACTTGAAGAAGAGAGTGCTTTAGATTTGTTTTGTGCTTTCTTTGCTGGCAAATTATTGCAGGTGTACAGTAATAAGTCGCCGCAACAATAATGTTGCTGTTTCCTGTTCTGGTGTGTTTTATTTTGAAATCCATAACTCTCCTCTCATTTCAGGTCCCTTACCTTTCTCCTATTGTGTGCTTCCCACTGTTGTGATTGTCTGCCCCACCCTGATTGTTTCCACTTGTCCCCTATTACCTCTTTTGTATGTATTGTCTGCATTTCCGCTGTCTCACTGCCAGATTGTAACCTTCTGTGTGTTATGTTGAGCTGCGAATCAAGCAACCATTCCAAGAATCTTGTAAGGTTATCTTTATTAAAATCTTTAAAACTTTCCTGCCATGTCTGTCCTGCATTTGGGGCCTTGAGTCCAGCTGTAATAGTGTGATCTGGCCAGACATGGACCCGGCGGATGGCCGAAGGCAGAAAGATCCTTCTGCACAAGACCCAGATGGATACCATCAGCACCGTGGTAAAGGACCTGACAGAGCGACAAGCAGAGCTGCGTTTTTAGGAGCCACTTAAGTCAACCACATTACAACCCAGCTGCAGCTTGTCATCACCTGCCTAGAAGCCCTTGCCTCACCCAAGCAAACACCCATTCATCCAACCACGCATCCAGCTCTGCCATCATTCACTCCTTGTCTGGTCTGCCAGTCCCCACTGGAGAAATTCTCTGGAGATTCCAGTGAGTGCCACTCATTCCTCGTTCAGTGTGATCTCCATTTCAACAAAAGATCCCACAGCCTTTTCCTCAGATGAAGCTTGGGTTGCTTTTATGATGTCATATCTGATGGAAAGAGTGACCATGTGGGCCTAAGGAGCAGCAACCTGCTAGGACTTTACGGTATTGTAACGAATGTCATTTTGTGTGTATGGTCATGTCTGTCAGGCGGGGGGAGGGCTTTGAGGGAATAGCTGGGGG
>JBAJHX010000043.1:23457146-23476633 GCA_037176925.1 Amniataba percoides | reverse complement strand
CTGACCCAGTCTGTCAAGTGCGCTAGCTGCATGAATTGCTTAATAAATAAAGATCATTGTTTTTCTATATTTGTGCTAGTCGCGTCATTAGCTCCCTCTGTTTAAAACACTGACTCCACATTCTAGGTCTATTACAGTATGTTTGACCACTCGTCTCCTGCCAGAGAGGCTTATCAGGCTCTGCTAAGGCTGAGGCAGAGGACCAGGTGTGTCGTTGATGACATCATCGAGTTCCACACACTGGAGGCAGACAGTGGCTGGAAGTCATGGGAGCAGAGAGCAAAGAGCAGGCTCATCGGGCCTGAGGAGGGCACTAGTGAGCCAAACCAAGAATACTGATTCTTCTCAAAGATCTTCAACCGCTGTCACTTTGTTGATCCATGATAAAACTGTTCCTCTACAGCAGGGGTCGGGAACCTATGGCTCGCGAGCCAGATGTGGCTCTTTTGATGACCTCATCTGGCTCAATGAGCCCTCTCCTGTGTCTGTGGCTTATGAAAGTGAAAGTGTTAATTTCCACCACTGGAATTTGATGATTGGACAACCCAGGTGATTGACAGGTTACTACACGTCTCCATGAAAGACGTGCGCTAAATTTACGACCCCCCCCCCCCCCCCCCTCCGATGTGTGCTGCGGCTCAAATAAGCAAAAGTGGCTCTTTCAGTGTTAAAGGTTCCCGACCCCTGCTCTACAGGCTCTCATTGACTCAGGGGCTGATGAGAGTTTAATGGACAGAGCCTTAGCCTGTAAGCTAGGAATGACTTCCTTGCTTCTTAGCCAGCCCATATGTAATTAGTAGTTAATTATGTAATTAGAATTTAATTAGGAGAGTAACCCACCAGACAGAGCCTGTAATCATGACCATAGACTCGAATCACAGTGAGAAAATGACATTTCATTTGTTTGACTGCGTTCAACTCCCACCAATACTAGGACTCCCCTGGCTAAAGAAACACAGTCCCTACATAAATTGTGTTCTGGGGATAAGTTGGAATGCAGCATGTTCAGGTTCTTGTCTTGTTTTCTCTCATTCTGTCCACAGAGCCCTGAAGAAGGAGACGATGAAGAACCCCAGATTGGCCCACAGAGATTATCTGGACTTGTCAAGAATACCACCTTGCTACCACGACCTGTGTGACGTGTTCACTAAGTCCAAGGTGACCTCTCTGCCCCCTCGTCATTGGGACTGCACCACTGATCTCCTTCCTGGAACCCCCATACCTAAGTCCAGGCTTTACTCCATCTCCGGTCCTGAGAGAAAGGCCATAGATGAATACATAAAGGCGTCACTGAGATCGGCATAATACATCCCTCCTCCTCATCAGCCAGTGCAGGCTTCCTATTTGGTTGGAAAGAAGGATGGCTTGCTTCAGCCGTGCATTGACAACAGCGCCATGAGTGACATCACTATTAAGAACAGGTACCCTCTGCCACTCATTTCCTCCACCTTTGAGCTACTTCATCAGGCTAAAGTCTTCAGCAAACTGGACCTGTGGAACACTTACCACCTGGTCAGGATCAGGGAGGGAAATGAGTGGAAGGTAGGCTTCAATACACTCATTGAACACTACAAATATCTCGGCAATGCACCTGCAGTATTCCAAGTGTCAGTTTCACGCCTCCTTAGTCTCTTTCCTGGGATTCATAGTCTTGCTAAACCATGTCAAGATGGACCCAGAGAAGGTTAGTTCAGAGAAGGTTCTGTCCTAGCGTTCCTCCAAAGACAAACCTTGATGAACCTTATTAATCCATGTGATTTTCACTCTCATAAACTGTCCCCTGCATAAAGAAACTATGACATCGGGAACCGGGAGCTACTATCCATACGGGTGGCTTTGGAGGAGTGGCGTGATTGACTGGAGGCGGCGAAGCATCCATTCATCATTTGGACTGAGTAACCTTGAGTATCTCAAGTCTTCTAAACACCTGAACTCACACCAAGCAAGGTGGGCTCTCTTTTTTAGCCATTTTGAGTTCATCCTGTCCTACAGAACATGGTCTCAGAACACTAAGCCAGATGCCCTGCCTGTATGAACCAAAACCGGTCGCCAAAGAACCAGAAACCAGAATTGTTCATACTGTTAAATGTTGTGCTCCTAGGTCATTTGCTGGGTGCACTCTTGTTGCTCACGTGCCATCCTGGTGTCAAGAGAACAATCTTCATCATCCAGCAACGTTTTACCAAGGAGGTGGCTGAGTATTTCATGGCCTGCTCTGTCTGCGCTAGAAGTAAGATGTCAAGGCAGGCCTGGATGGGGTTACTCCAGGCACTACCGTTGCCACATAGACCTTGGTCACATTTATCGCTAGACTTTGTCGCGGGCCTGCCTCCCTCGAGGGGTAACACTGTAGTGCTGATGGTGGTAGACTGGTTTTCAAAAATGAGTCACTTCATCCTCCTGTCCAAGTTACCATCTGCAAAAGAAACTGCCCATGTAATGATTAATCATGTGACATTGTCCCTGATAGAGGTCCACAGTTCATCTCCCACTTCTGAAAGGAGTTTTGTCAGCTCCTTGGTGCCACTATCAGCCTAACATCTGGATCACTATCACCTGCAGTCTACAGTCAGACAGAGCAACTAAACCAGGAGCTAGAGACCTGCCTGAGATGTCTGGTGGCGCAGAACAAAACCACCTGAAGCAACCACCTCACCTGGGCCATAACATGCTCCCCACTGCAGCCACCAGAATCTCTCCATTCCAGGTTGTCCAGTTTCCAGCCACCCCTCTTCCCCACTCTCTGAAGAAGAGGTCACAGTATCTTCAGCCCACACCTTGACATTGTAATGTCTCATAACGTCTGTTAAGTTTTCATGTGTCAATATTTAAGTACTAAGTACTGTAAGTACATCCTGTTTAAAAACTAATAATGGAAATAATGGACTAGAAATCAGCTGTTTTCGTGTTCTCACCTTCATCTTCAGTTGCGCCCCATCCAGAGATCCAGCACATGGTGCCCTCCTCAAACTCCTCCCCATAGTTTGGCAGGCAGATGGGCTCAACAAATCCTGTGAAGGAACATTTTAATTAACTACATCTCCCAGTAGTGACATTTAGTGTCTAGTATGTGTGTATGTATTTTCTACCAAAACCAACAGTAATCAGTTAAACAACTAAAGTGCAATCAAACCAAAATCATATATTTCAGGTTGTGGCTATTCTAGTTTAGACTAAACAGTTTCACACAAATAGCTGCACTTACACCAAAATGCGTGGAAGTGAATAAAGAGTAATGGCTGGGAGCTGACGCTCAGACAACTGATACACATAATGAAACAGAGCTGTCAGAGAGCAAGAAATCTGAGAAGCGGGGGTGGGGTGGGGGTTGGGGGGAGGGAGGGGGGGGGTGCTAGTTCCAACACAAATGAACACCAAGACATGGGAAAAAACCATGTACTTCCACAGCTAATATTGTACAAACCCCCCCCCACACACAATATACCACAGTACACAAAAGACCAGGGAAAAGGAGGATCTCCGCCTTTACATTACATAGTTAACTCAACAAATTAAACTTAAATGTCCAACATAAAATATTAAAATGAGTTTGCCTCACACATAAGACCATGGACTTTCTTTTTAAAACTAGTTAAAGGTACAAGGGAGTATTGATCTATGATCTTTATAAGGTATAGTTTCAATCATGAAACTAGATATACATTATATGAAGGCTTCAGTGGAAAAGAAAACAAAATGAAATTAGTCTGACCATAACCATAGCCACAATGCACTTCTACATTATCTGGCAATGCATACCAGTTACAAATTAAGTAATGTGCAAACATACATTCCTAGTAGATTTTTTGAAGTCCAACATGCAAAAGCACAAAATGACTGGGTGATATGCTGAGACAATCTCATTTTTCCTGTTGGCTCACATTCTATATGTAAAGCTTTTTTCTCTGCACTGCTGACATGGTAATTTAAATGATAGATTTATTTCTGTGGTTGTTCTCAGGGGGAAAATTATTAACTAATCTTACAAGATCAATCTCTTCAATAACCTAAGATCGCCTCTGATTAGGTGGGTTTTGAGTTTGAAGCCATCAGTTGTCTGGGGCCCTTCTGTGTGGAGTTTGCATGTTCTCCCTGTGCCTGTGAGGGTTCTCTCTGGGTACTCCAGCTTCACCTACACATGTTCACCTGGAAGCTGCCCAGTGCAACCATAGTTTGAGCATTTCTTACTGGAACAGGGGTGAGATTATGTGTATTGATAAAGTGAATTTAGATCCTGCCAGTCTGCAGCCAAAGCTGTTGGCCATTGATTGATGTTGAAACCGTTGACATACAATTAAGGAGTTCTGATCTATTAATGAATAAATATATGACTCAGCAAGGTCTTGAAAAAGGGCACTATTACCATTGAAAACAAGTGGTGTGGCCAGTTTCATCAATGCAATGTCATAGTCCAGTCCTTTGGGCCTGTAGTGGACATGGTATATGATCTGTTCCACAGCCAGAGACTGAGCCCCGTGGACTGGCTGCTCCGTCAGCCCCACATGGACTGCCCACATGGAGGGGTCTGCAAACCTGAGGACAGACAGCAGAAAAGAATATACAGTAAAACAGTATATGTGACAGACACAATGAAGCCACCCATATCATCTAATCACAAATGACATAACCATTAGAAGCCTGTCAAGTTAAGAAGTTCGTGGGGAGAAATCTGATTCTAGCTCATGCATCTTTAACGACACGTGATGGAGTATGGAGAGTGTTCTCTGCTGTGTTCATGGAACAGCTCTCTGCAGCAGAGAAGGAGAAGAAGCTGGTTACATCGGACACCTTCTTCAATAACAGCCATCTAAATACTGCACAAAGCTGCATGAATGTATTGATCAGGGTTTCTACAAAGTTCACCAAGTTAAATCAAAGCTGCAAAGCATGCAATTTACCACCAGTTTCAATTGGTCAAAGTATGATGGAAAACCAAAGAACATGACCTAGATTCATTAATTATTATGTCACTGTTTTCAGTTTCAATCACTGAAAGTCTGCTCCACTCACTTCTGATAGAGAGCTAAGATACTAATATTTAGAAGTGCAATATGTACAAAACAATCGGCTCTAGTTTTAATGAATTGTTTAATGGACAGAAATGAATGGAGCTTGTATCATCCATATTCAATTCTTCGCCAACAAATCATTATTATCATTGTTGTTTTCCCAAAATGCTTACAACAAGGCTTCAATCCAATCAATCAGTAAGTGACTGATTGGAGTTAGTTCTTAGTTACTTGAGAGGAAGAAGTTTGGAACAACCAGGACTCTTAGAGATGTACCACAATCTGCAATTTCATATTGGACTTCCTCACGAACAGACACCAGACAATTTAGATTTGCAGTCACACCATTGTTCTCAGCCCCCTTCTTTTCAAATCACTGTAGTGAGATACCTGCAGACAAAGGGTACTTAAAGATAATATATACTACTATCAATGTGATATTTTTCTGTTTTACTTTTCTTTTAGATTCATTTACTTATTAAAATTATGTTGAAAAAGGAAAGCACACTAATTCATTTGTAGCTTTTAATAGTGCAAAAAGACATTTTGACATCTTACATGTTTCCATTTTTCCAAAGAGTCCTTTATAAATAATGAATGTATATCAGAGGGAAAGAGCAATTGCTTGCACTGTCTTTGATTGATGTTAAGTGGCAGTATCTTAGAAGATTAGTTGCAAGTAAGAATAAACTTTTTTTTTATTTGAAAAACATGTAAGGGCAGGGTGAAAGCATACTTTTCCGGCTAAGTAGTGCAGTGTGCAGTCTTGCTCTTAGGCTGCATACAATCCAACAGTCCTAATCTATGTACCTAATAATACTTAATGTCTGTGGGTTCATGGTAGTAACAGAAAATGGTAGTAACAGAAAATAACATTTCAACAATTTTTATTAATTGTTCTCTTTCTTTACCTCGACTGTGAAACCTGTCAGTCAGAGGATACTTTTAGGAGAGATTTTAGTAAGAAAATAAAACAGAATTTTGAAAAATGAAGGGTACATGTCTGCCTTTGTGCCCAGTTAATAAGGCTCTTGTTCCCTTTTTAAATGTAGTAATTTTGATGTAAAATATTCTCCCATCTAGGGTGTCCATGTGGAGCTGTAATTTGAAAAGATGAAGATGGTTCAAGTTGGAATGTGTGACTTACCCATATACACAGTGTGCTGCAGTGAGGATCCAGCGTGATGTTATGATGGAGCCTCCGCACAAGTGTTCACTGCTAAAGTGGAGGCTGACCTGCCAAGGGAACTGACCTGGCTTTGATATGTTACCTCCAACAATGCGAGTGTTGTACTTAGGCCTGGAGCCGCACTCTGAGGACAGTATGGAAGGTCATACATCAGCTTGTACACGTCTAAGGCAAGTCTTAAAGAAACCATTTGAAATGTATATGCATTGCCATCAACAGTATTATTCTAATAAGGTACTGCAGTGATTTAGTATTATACTTTCAGAATGATTGGGGACTCACAAGAGACATTAAAAAAGAAAGATCAAAATTGCCATGAAAGACATTTTTAGAGCAATTTTTCAGACATGACAAAGCCCCTTCAGGACCAGAGAAGGAATTAATCAGCTGTTTTCACAGGTATAGTGCTCCTCATGACAAGTCATCTGATTAAATGTGTACAACTGGAGGAGTGCCCCCTTAAAGCTTCTAAATACTGATCCAAACAATCAGTTATGGGCAGCATTACCTTAAAGTATCAGTACCAAACTTAAAAAGCCATACTTGTTGTAACATGAGGCCAGAAAGGGACAAATACAGTCAATACACATAAACACACACTAGTACCACAACAGTTAGGTAATTACATTTAACCCTAGCTGTTGCATATGGACATCACGAAACACAGTTATAAGCAACCCAGTCTCATATCAAAACGTGAGGTAGCTACGTTGGTCCACAGTACAAAACAAAATGTTTTTATTTTGAGAAGTGTCTGTCAGCAGTCATGTGATCTGTCGGTAGGCCAGTAGAAAAGAATAGGATAAAATTGTGAACATTTCACAATTTTCTGGCCCAAATTGTAAAATAGCTAAGTTTTGTACTGTGGACCAATGTAGCTACTTCACGTTTTGATATGAGACTGGGTTGCTATAAGTTATTCTTATTGGCATGTTTTATAAATGTAGACTAATTGTCCTAGCAGACAAAAGTACACCCATGCCTACATAGACTCCAACAATGACACACATAGAAGAAAACACACATTTATACTGCCATTGAAAAGTTTGGAATCAGGATTTTCCTTGTTTTTGAATGAGTAAATTCACACTTAGTAATCGTATTTATATCGAAGTGATCAGTAACAGACATTGCTGATGTGGCAAGTGACTATTTTTGCTGTATTATTTTCATATTACAACTTATCTGATGAGCAAATTATTGTGCATATAAATTTGAATGGAAAATAAAAAAAACTTCTGAGTTATTCCAAACTTTTGAAGGCAGCACAGTACATGCCATGCAAGAAGGTATGTGCTCTTTTTGACCCCATCTTAAATCTTCATAGAAAAAAAAGATAGCATAAAGATCACATAACACAAAGATAACTCTGTGGTATGTTTTCTCACCCAGACACTTTAAAGTGGTCACCTTCCCTGAGCTGCATTGAGCCTTACTATGGTGGTACAGGAGGTGAAAGTAAAATCAACTCAGAAAACCAAAGTATTAAAAATGTTGTACGATTGTAATATTCAGTGACTGTAATATCCATTGTAATATCCAGGAAAAGCACAGATTTCAGAAAGTTCAGATGTAGCAGAATATTTCTTAGGTCTGCTCAAAAGGTTACTGAAGAACACTTATAGATATCTGACAGCAAAGTATAGTCACAAAGAACATTTACTTATGGACATTACTAATGTACGATGAAAAGGTTGGTTGGCAATTTATGTGAATGCTTCCAACTTGATACACATGAAAGGGAAACATTGTACCAACTTATCCAGGATGGTTCCCAATAGAAAATCTTAGTGGAGAAGTTATGTGCTGCTCAGACATTAGCCAGATATGCAAACAACTTCCCCCTGAAAGTCTTTTCTCTCGTGAAACTGAAACATACTGTCAGACAAAGCATCATCTTGTCAAAGCTTTGTGATATGAACTTTTTGACTGTCAAGTAGCAGTGTGTGTTTTCTACCCTTCAGCTTCAGAGGCAGTAATGAATGACGATGGCACAAAAAGTGCTACATTCAAAAACATACTTAGACAATTAACACAAAAGTCATATTTATGCTTATCAGAAATGTTTTCAAATTGTGTTTTTACAAGCAAAGAGACTTCAAGGATAAAGATTAAATAAATTAAATAACAGAGAAAAACCCTTTCCCTGAGCTTCTCTACAGGAAACGCAAGTCCACTGTCTGCCCTGCTAACTAACTGACCTTTGTGACTGTATTATCTGTTTTTAGCTTTGTTAAAAATACTTCTGGAAAGTGAACTAAAACTACAGTTAACAATGTTCTTCTTTGGTAACTTTTGGTCTTTGGTCATCTTTGTAAATGTTTCCTTCAGTTAATCAGATCATAAAGAGTTAGAAAAAAAGAAAGAAATATTGATGTCAAATACCTGAAAATGACTATTTACCAATAATTTAGCTGCTATGTTCTCCAGCTTTTACCAAAAACTGACAAAAGTTTGTCTGCTATAATGTGATGCCAACATACTATAAGATAACAAGATATCCTTATTGTTGAGTAAAGATTCTGTGGATCCACTTTTCATTATTGTTACATAAATATATACCAGCCATTATGGATTTTATTGCTCTCCATTGTCTTGAAAATACATGTCCCTTTGTAATGAAACTGCTTTGCTTCCCTTTTCATTCATTCAGAGGTGGATGTGCTTTCTACCTGAAAGTTGTGGCATTTTGGAGCTTAATGATCTGTGAGAGGCTCAGGTTGATGGACACCAGGTTGGACTGAAGGCTCTGGTCAATGGATGTCAGAGAGACAAAGAATGACTCCACATACCTGACAGACACACAGTGACATATTAGAAATTAATAGTTAATGGGGAGACTATTGAAATTGTGTTTAGTTTAATTTGATGAAAAAATACTTTTAAAATACTGGAATGAGACTGATAACCATTATACATTTTAGCTTAATATATTTCCCAAAGTGCCTACATCTCCTAAATCATAAGGACTAAATAACCTCTGTGATTCAGTTTTTCAGAACCTAGCACTCCGTCAATCCACGTTAAAACTGTCTGGCATCCAGGCTATTCATCTCACAGAGGTAACTAATCACTAAGCTTGTTTAAGAGCTTGTTTAAGAGTTGCATTGTTTATGAGTTTAAGAGAGGTCAGTGAGCTTGTAGACCAACTTCTGTATTGAGTCTCAGATTTAATATGTTTACGTATTGTGATCTTGAAGATGAGCACAAAAATGAATGTGACCTTTGTGTTTTGTTGTCTGCTCTACCTTAACTCTGAGTGGCACCCCAGCTTAGTAACAGTATCTTAGTAACACCTATTATAATAAAGTATGTAACAAAGTACACCAAGACATTTAAGCAATGGCAATACAACAGACATTTCTATTGGGGTCACAGAGTTTGGTATAATGCCAACATAAAGGGTCACCAGGCTAAAATCCAAGTGGTGACACTTGGCAGTATGTGCACACCCCTGGGTCCCATACTTCCTACATGGATCACTTCAGATTTGGACAAATCCAAATTAGTTATGTTGACAACTTGACCCATCTAGATTGTTTAGTTTTTTCAAAACTGGTTTACTCCATCTGAAACTGTTATCAGAGCAACAAGTCCTTAAGCCAGCCCTGCAAATATGTAAGCTTATTAACAGTTAACTGGATTAACCTGGCTGAACCACATAAAGGAACTAATTGTCAAATGCAAATAGCTTTCTCTGATTTATGATGAAAAAGTTATGCTATTTGGTGAAAACACAGAGGTTAATTAGTCCTTATGATCTGTCTGTGCAATTACCAAAATTTAGTTATCATAATGAAGACATACACCCCAGTCTCCATCTGTGGAGCTGGGATGGAACAGATGAACAGTTTCAGGTTTGTGCAAATCAGCATCACAGGGAGCTTGTCATAGTAATCTCATCTCCACCCTGATAAAGAAAGCTCAGCCCAGCTGTAATGAAAGAAAGGGATCTTTTGCACCATATTACAGCTCATTGTCTCTTTTGATTTGTATGCATTTCTTTTATACACATTGTTTGAGCATTGTTGGACAGAACCTCAACAAAATTTCATTGCCAGTGACTGCTTCACTATAACTGTTGTGCGCATGACAATAAAGAATTTTAATTTGAAGTTAAGTAACTCTGGTGCCAATTTTCATAATTACAGTGATTTCTCAATAACGTGCATGTTCTCATCTGAGATGATAATTATATCACCACTCTTTCATCATTACTCTAAGACAGCCTTTTCTATTAGAACATGTCTTTGTCATGATCCAGGTAACTGCCAATAAATCTGTTGGTTTTCAGCTCAAAATATTCCTGTCCTGACATCAGCCGACAAGAGATTAATTTTTAACTGTTTAGAAGAACCAAAATCCAGATTCTATTGATGTCAAACCATCAACTTTTCAAACTTGGTTATCCAAGCACAAAGAACACACAGTACTCACAGATCTCTAGAGAATTTCTCTTCCACATACACTAAAAGACATGTGGTGCATAATACTACAACATGCAGACAGAGCTAAGAAAGTTACAAGAAACCCGGGAAAGGGAAAACAATGGATTCAAGCTGCAGTCAGAACCTGGAATATCCCAGCTGCATGCAGGCAGAGACCCCCAGCCAATTATTCCAGCCTTCTGAGCAGACTGTCCTCCACACTCCTCCTCTCTGGACCTGCAGGACTGAACTCCTCCCACTCAGACGCACTAACAAAAAGACAGACACAAAGGGAGACATACAGAAAAAGAGTTAAACAGATCAGAGATGGGCTGACAAAAATAATAAGAACTTGTACATTTTATAGTGCCTATTAGAAAGGACTCAAACCCTTTACACTTACAGAGAAATCTTGATAGCAGTGTTTACTGGAGAAAACAAAATAAAATGCAGTTTCCAGGATGGACTGTATTCATAATATCAAACAGATATCTCTGTCAGTGAAGCTCCATATACTAAATTTCCCTGATATTTTGATTTTATCTTCAACTGGTAAACTTAAGAGATCAATCTGTAGAAGTCTCTAAGGGTTTTTTCATTGTTTGGGTTTAGCATATTTGAATCATTCAGTCAATTACAGTATGTTTCATGTTCAAATTATATTTTTCACCAGGTCCAAATGGTGGTTAAAAGACCTCTTCTACTCTTTGATATATTTATTTGTTTGAATGCATGCCAATATGAATTAGCACATAAAATACCCTCCATGTATTTGTGCCAGTAATTGTAGACTATACTGTAGCTGACCCACTTGGTAAAACTTCCCAAAACCCACAATGGTTGCTTAAATCCTACAACGTAACCACCAGTCACTCTCAAAGGCAAACATGGAGGGTGCTGGCTCATGTGTCTCTTTACATACACATGAAGGCATATTTAGTACCTGACTAAAACAAATAAAGCAACATAAAGGTATAAGATAAGACGGGAGAGGCTGATGAGTAGACAAAAAACTACACTGTGGAAAAATGCTACTTTGTCATGTATTTAAATGGAAGCACTCCACTTGCTCAGTAGGGGTGCCAGTGTTACAATAAAGCTGTTAGTGTCTAAATACTATGGATGTAATCAGTTTTAGTAATAAAGTATGTAACAAAGTTTGAGAAGACAAATACATAATGGCAATACAATAGAAATTTCTATTGGGGTCACAGAATTTGGTGTCTGATCTGTCACCATGAAAATTATGTCTTTCTGTTTGTATCCACTTTGTGCCCTTCATCAGGCAAAGTTGTCTGAAAAGTAATGTCATTGAGAATATGAGATGTTGCGCAGAATGAATGAAGAGATAGCAAAAATGATCAAATTAAGGTGCTGTAAATTTACAAAGTATGATGATATAATGAGCCTTTCAGTTGTGGAAGTTTGTTACAAAAAACAATTATTAGTTTTATTCTTACAAGGAAGGGCAACATCAAAACAGCATGGGTGTCAAACATGAAGTCTCCAATGAAAACCAGGATAAATTAATACATGTAATAGTGATAGTAAACATTTGTAACATATTCATTTGTGAAGCATTATGTTACATTTGAGTTCAAACGTTTTATATACTCATTAAGTATGCTTTTAATTGTATGTTGTTGTTTTTTTTTTAATTTACAAAGCATTACAAATGCTTTTAAAAACAAGAAAGAAAACCTTTAGTAACATTTTACAAGAAGATAGAGTACTACTGATAAAAGTACTAAAGATAAAAGTACACCCAGAACTCATTAAATGTCTCTTATGAAAGATATACTAATTTTTGATAGCAGACCAGTATAGGCTCTGTGCCTGTAGGGTCCTGTATCATTTTTTTCCTCATATGAATCCTTCATTAGAATATGGAAGTTTTCTGTGTCCTTTCACCATGAGAAATGTTCAACATTGGATAAATAAACAGTTGCTTCACCAGCAGGGGGAGCTGAAACACATAAAATGCTGCAGGTTTTCAATTAGACTTGACTCTGATATATGTGCTGTATTGTTGTCAGTTGTCAGGTGCTTGTTTTGAGAACTTTTTGAATCTTTCTATATTTGTATTCCCATTGGCCTATTAACTAAATGACAGAAGAGATTTTTTATAAACTGCTCTTTGTTTTTAAAACCATATCGATTTTATTTGTAGATAAATAAATGTATGACTAGTATTCCTATATGCTTGTGTTTTATGTGTGTGTGCCTCACCGCAGCCAAGTTCATCCTCTCCATTGTCACAGTGCACCTCTCCATCACACTGAGCTGAGGTGCTGATACACCGAGATGATGAGCCACAGCGAAACTTCCCTACACAGCTCAGACCCACTGTAGGCACATACATACACAAATACATTCATATACAGAACTTCATCCAAGGTTCTGATAACATCATTGTCACATCAAGGGGCTCATAGCCAGATTAAAAAAGCCAGAGTTATCTGCGCTGACTGATTTGACAGATTTGTGATTGCACTTATCCAGGATTACTGATGTTAATCTCAGTGAAGCCAACTGGTTGAAAAGAGGGGGAAAAGAGGTCATAGACATTCAGATCAAATATTGACTAGTTTACAACTAGACATCAATTTAGAAATCCCGGCTGGTGCTCACTGGGTACTGTGGGGTGAGACACAATTTGTATAACAGGTAAGGACCACATTAAATATTGATAGAGCAAAGGCAGCCCACGCTACAGTGGCTCCATTATTACCAAACAGACAAAGTTCACACAGTGCTCCATACCTCCGAGGCCTATGCTGAGAGCAAGGGTGACCACCAATATAAGGCATGAAGCAATCAGAAGCTCTAAGCGGTGGGCCAGCAGTCTGTTCTTCCAGCTTTTCTCCAAGTCATCTTCTATTGAGACAAAATAGTTCATCAACATCTAAAATTAAATGGGAAATGCAGAGTGTTTTTTCAAAAAAGCAAAAATGAATGGTATGAAAGTCATTAGGAGCAACTTGGGGTTCAGTATCTTACTCAATATGAGCTGTGACTTACAACAGTTTGTTTTGGTATCTCACTGAAATATATATTAATTTTCTATAAACTCTGTTCTCTCCAGAATTGTAGGAGCTACAGCATTGGTAGGCTGATGAAGGAGCATTTACGCTGTGTAACTAAGAGGTCCATCACAACAGTGGTTAGTTATTTTTTGTGAAAATCAGAGTGGGAAAGTGTATCTTTATGTTTGTTCCCTACTCTGTCTGTAGTTCTCCAAGTCCATTAATTCCCACTGAAATGATATCAATCTTTAAAGACAACTACTAATATATTGTTTTATTTTTAAACAAGCCCAGTCATTTCTAAAAGAGGTGGGTATTGTAGTTTTTCAACAACTGTTACTTTCACTTTATTGATCCCTTTGGGATGACTTCCTCAGGGAAATTCAAGAAAGGTTCTTGTCAGAAGTGGGATTCGAACCCACGCCTCCAGGGGAGACTGCGACCTGAACGCAGCACCTTAGACTGCTCGGCCATCCTGACGTCAAACTTTAACTGTTACTCAAATTTGTTGGGGACCACTTTAATACAATACACATTTAGTGAACAGCGTAGGTGGGATTGGGTCAAGATGAAATACAGTATGTATTCGTGGTAATGATGGAAACCAGGTCACAGCGTTACAGTGGAGCTCTATTGAAGAGGATCTATGTAATGAAGATCTAATGTATCCTGCTAACGAGTACTGCGTGGACACACACAGTACTCGTTAGCAGGATACATTCATGGTTAGTTTGGGTCTTTGGATTTTCTGACAGTATAGAAAATAATATCATCCATATTCTTTAAAAAAAACACATTTGATTCGTATTTATGTATTTATTTGTTACCAACAAATCTTGAACTGAAAAAAAACTTTCTTTAAATGTGTAATGTTCATGATTTTCCCAGCTCACATACTGAATATGTCATTTGCTGCTGTTGAGTAATAGTTAAACAGTGCTAGACACAAGCAGGAAACTAAGTAAAATCTTCAGCTTAATGAAAAAAACATTTAAAAAACTAACTGTAAAAATGTCATTGTTGATCAAACCAACTTGAAAGCTGAGTAAAAATCCCACAGTCATGGCTGAGGTAAAAGGTAGGTAAACTGATAGAAACCAAAGAACAAAACACTGAAGGCTTGAACTTAAAACTTGACTGACACACTGTACTGCTATCCTTGTAATATAGTGTGTCAGTCACATTGTCTTCCATTTCCAAGAAGAAACCACTGTAACTAGCTTTGTGCAGTAATTTCTATATCCATAGTTTCAGGCTGTACCATTACCTCATTAACACCACAGGGTCTCACCGTGGATAAATGGCTGCACCTTGGTGATTGGCATGGTCGGGCTGGGCACAACCGGATGTTTGGCAGAATCGTTCTCTGATTGGGGGTCAGCAGCAAAGCTACCCAGGGGGCTGACGTTTAGTGTGTTGGGGGTCTCTACTGTGGGGAGGTCTTCCTCTGTCACTGACACCACCTCTATCCTGGAGGGGTCTGACTGCTCAACTGCCTCTGCCTTAAGTTCCTGAAAAAGGACAGAGTAGAGTGAAATGATCCATCAGACTCTAATAGTTGATGTAAAGTGGCATCCTTCGAGCATTGCTTTTGAGATGCATTTGGTGATCAGACTTATTGCCAAAAGATACGTTTGTACTGAGGCTGGGACTGAAAGGTCCTGTTAGGTGTCTGTATTCACTGCTTACTGCATGCAACTTGAATCTGCTAAAATAAAGTTAACCAGTATCTGGGTTTAACCCAGTGATAAGGAAGTGGCTGAAAGGTCACTGCTGTGTTCCTGTCCTGCAGTGCAATCTACAATGTCACACTAAAACACAGTTTACATGGAAGGGAAGCTTGATACAAAGGCTTGACAGAACATGTAAAATACAGAATGTTGGCTTCCGTCTGAATTAGGATTCTGATGAAATAAAGGTTTCACATACCTTGACAGCATCCCATTAAAAAGAGGATCAATTGACCTGTGTTCTCAGGACAAAGTTGAGCTAATGCTATTGAATAACTAAATTTAACTACATCCAAAACAAGTTCTGAAACCAGTGGAAGGTGGAACACAAGGTGACCCCCCCATGGACCAGTCACTTTTGATGGGTCTGTGTGGCCTAAAATAGGGACTACGCTTGCCTACATGCTCAACACAGAGCAATTACTAGATCTTCTTTTCCCTGCTCCTCTCTGATGGAATGATCTTTATACACTTACATCTTTCCCTGTTCTA
Source organism: Amniataba percoides (assembly GCA_037176925.1). Classification (NCBI taxonomy): domain Eukaryota; kingdom Metazoa; phylum Chordata; class Actinopteri; order Centrarchiformes; family Terapontidae; genus Amniataba; species Amniataba percoides. Next base: position 23,460,760 of record JBAJHX010000043.1, on the reverse strand, counting down.
ATTAAAACTCTATCAATTTTTTTGTTCTCATACTCCTCTCCTTTTTTCTTCCCTCTTGTCTCTTCTCTCATTTTCTCTAGACACACATTATCACACTCATGCACATGCACACACACTCACGTTTAGTCCCATCAGAGCTCACACTGGCAAAGCTCTATCTTCTCTATCTTCTTATTTCTGTCACTACTTGTACTGTTCAGTCTTAGCAATCTGTGATGTAATGTCTCTATGTTTTTTTCAATTTTGTTAATACAAGTGTGCTCTGCCTTCTCTGTTATTACAGGAGTACAGCAAGGAGTAAATACACATTATTAAGTAGATTATTATTAAGTATACATTTTGTTTTTCCAAACAACAATCCAAACTCCCAAATATTCATTCAATTTCTAATGATACAAAACAAAAAAGAATCTGTCTAATTTAAACTAATTTCTAGTTTCAGCACTAGTTTTACTGACTATATTTTGGCCACTTACTGTTGGGGGAGCAGTGGTGTCAGCAGCAGGATCTGCAAAAAAAGAGATGTGAAACAATATGAGATGACACTTATAGAGCAAAGAGAAACAATGGAAGTAAGGGATGAAGAAATCCTCAAAAAAGAAGGCTTGAAAAGTTCTGTTCCTGCATTAGTTATGTCAAACGTACTGATCTCCACAAAGCTTTTCGTCATTGTGCCATTGTCCACACTCAGTTGTGCTCTGTCTAAGACCATATCCTCCAACTCCCTTTCCCCCTCTCCCTTTTTTGTCCACTGGTCTTTTTGTCCTCCTTTTTCTTCCCCCTCTGTTAATGGCAGCTCTCCTGCCGTGTCTGCACTCTGGTAGAAAGAGACACCTGAGCAGGTGAGTGCTGCTGCTCAGAGCAGGGATCAGATAGCTCTGTACCTCTAGGATTACAATCTCGTATGTCTCCAAAGTGTGATGGAGGTCTGTCTGGGAAGGCAGGTGGGTGGGGGGTGGCCACTGCTGGGACTCTGCTCAGTGACTACACTGTCCAGCTGCTGCACAGGTACCAGGCTTTGAGATATTTGCTTCTGCTTGCCAAATATGTTTTTTGGTTGAAATGAAATGACATAATGTTATGAACTCAGATATGTCTGTATTAAGTTCATCAAATATTTCAATGAGTCAGACATGGCTTCAAGCAAAAACAGTGTAATTAATTGAATGATGACCAGTTAAAGGCATCAAAGAGTGACTTTTTTGACAAAGAAAGTCTATATCATAAGTCTGTTATATTTCCTGCCCAATAAGTCACAGTTTTGTTGTATAACAATGTGATTGCTATTTAGGTAAGCCAGCTGACTGCTTGACCCTCTGTCAGTGATGATATGATTACCAATTAGTAAAAACTGATTTGGACTTCTCTTCATGTTTAAAAAGTCTCTTTCTTTCACATGAAGCTTAATATACAATTAATGACCATTACATGAACATAATGTTCCCTTTGTAACAATGGAATTATTGTTCTATTTTTATGCTGTTCGAGGACGGATTTAAGTGATGCACAGATAGAGAGATGTGAGTTGATGAGAGCTGGCTGACTGTTGCACTGTTAATAAAGTTACAACTAAGAAGAAACTACAGAGGAGTTTCGTACATTCTGTGGTGTTTATTTGAAGAGGAAACAGAATGAAAAAACCCTGCCTGGTTTGGAAAGTTTCTATGTTGAAAGATCCAATCCAAGAAAACATCAGCATGGTAATGAATAAGATAAAACATTATCAGGCATTGCATTGCTTTCTAAAACAAAAACAATCAAAAATAAATAAACTACACAACATCTGACATTTTTGAAAGCATTGTCTCTTCCACTATAGTCAAAACCTTCTGCTGTACAAATCTACTCTATTTCATGTACAAATCTACTCAATTTCATGTACCGTAGTTATCCTCCAGTATTTCTAAAATACAAATTATGATATACATACACATGATATGATCACACCATGCATTTGGAACAGCTACACATTTAGTGATTCTTAGGTTGGTGATCATTATCTGTGGGTTTGTCACTACAGCACTTTTTACATGAGCCATTGCTGACATTAAAGTACTGATCAGTGGAGGTATAAGGACCAGTTTGAAGTTCACGATTTAAAAAAATACTACACGAATAACCCTTTATGTTTGAACAGCATTTTGTCCCATCAGCTGGCTTAGTTAGGAAGTAAACATATTCATTATCACAGTGTGTGTTCCAACAGATGATAGTGGGGTGCATGTCAGTACCATGAAAATGTAGCTGCACGGTAGCAGAGGCAACCATTTTTGGCTGAATGATCCTCACAATGTGTCAGGTCGTTTGAGAAGGTTAAGAAGTTGCAGGACGAGTTCGAGCTACTATCACTGTCCTTACTTACAGTAAGTAAAGCTCAAACCAACGATGCTCTTGAAAAGTGTTGAAAAGTAGATTGACTGACAATGATCTACTGTCCCTTAGCCAATCAGGATGCAGAACACAATGCGCATTCATACGCTGTAAAAAAAAAAGGTATGCAAAATTGTACTAAAATAGAATCTGCGGGACAGTGAGGCTGTGAAAGGTTAATCGCGTTATAGCGAGGGACCACTAGGAGTAGTAGTTTTTTTTCCCTGTTGCAGTCTAAGGCCCAGATGTGGAGGACAAGTTTTAGTCTTGTGCTTTTATGACAAGCTGAAGATGCCACATTAACAACCACATTCCTAATCTGGCTCTGATTCTGAAAAAACAGGCTGGTGGTGGATCACACTGTCCTCCGAGGCAGAAAGTGGGTGCAGGACTGGTGGCGACCAACAGTGTTGCCTCTCTTGAGCTCTCCCTTGTGGGAAAGAGCCAGATAGATGCCTGGCTGAGACAGAGAGGAGTAGGTAGTGTAATGATTCTCCTCCAGGTTCTCCTTCAACAGGCAGTCATCAGAAAATTTCTCCTGGAAAAAAGTCAGAAAGATATTTCATGTTATCTGACTGTGTTTGGCTTTGTTTTAGTTCTACTTACTGATTAGTGAGTAAAATGATAGATTCATTTTTCTACAACAGTGTTTGACATGTTGTTTTACTGGTGTGGGCTGAGCAGTGGGCTACATACCGCTCCATATGCCAGTCCTTCTCCACTTATACAGAGGTACAAGCCACTCTTAACTCCTCTGATTCCCACCACTCCATGTTTCATAGCGAACACCTTCAGCCAACCTTGAGGAGATGGAGACATGCAGAGTAAAACAATGCACATGGGCCTGCATGTGTTCTTGCAATATATCACAGATAACTCTGACTCTGAGAAGACTGTGAACCATTCCCTATACATAAGTTCAATAATGTGGGGTTCTAAAACATCAAACTTTCAGACAGGGTCATGGTCATGTGGACTGAACTCACAGTACTCAGTGGGTTTGTGGATGCCTCCAACAGAGCCAGTGGGCATAATCTGGAGATGGTAGCCAATCCCAACACGGCAGTAGAGCAATTGCTGTTTGAGTCCTTCACTGAGTGGACGAGGACTAGACCCTGCATTAAAAAGAGATGATGTGTCGTCTGGACTAGATGGAATAGAATTCTGAAAACCCTATCTATCTATCTATCTATCTATCTATCTATCTATCTATCTATCTATCTATCTATCTATCTATCTATCTA
>JBAJHX010000043.1:23415873-23456894 GCA_037176925.1 Amniataba percoides | reverse complement strand
ATCTATCTATCTATCTATCTATCTATCTATCTATCTATCTATCTATCTATCTATCTATCTATCTATCTATTTATTTACACATAGATATGTGTATTTGCATATATAGGTGGGAGTTTATAATGTTCAGTTTTTGTTGACTTATTTGGAATTATTTGTCCTCCCTATTTACAGACGGGATGATGAAGGGATCAGAAAATTGGAAACACTTCTGAATACACTGAACACTCTGACTTTGTAAAGTCTTTACTTTAAAACTTAACACCTAAATATATGGCCACTACAAATATCTTTTTTTTGTAAACTAATATTAACAAACTAATTTTAAGTATAGATAAATATAACATTTATGTAGAATATTAAATGAAGAGTTATATTTAATCATTTAAGTAATTTCATGTGATTTTTGACTTGGTTTATATGTATTTGTTGTTTTTTTATTACTTTGAATTGAATTGAAGCTGAGTTGACATGATATTTCATTGTGATTTCTGTTTGATATGAAGTAAAAAAAAAAAAAGGCAAACATTTGGACAAAGTTCTAACTACCCCAGCTAATTATTAATGAACATGGAATACATATAGGAATATATAGTATATTTCTCAAGGCCCTTTTCTAGAGCAATACAAACATTTTTATATAGTCATTATTATTATTGTTCAATGTCATGTCCGTCACTCAGAAATTTGAAATTTGGTAGTACTGTTAGTAGAATATTAGTTAATGGTTTAATCACCATCAGAAAGAGTGTCTGATGATATGATGTTGATTTGTCCTGAATACCATGTACTCATACTACATAAAACTAGATAGTGATGAACACTGAGGACAGTGGCAACAAGAGGGGAAAGTTCATTTAAATAAGGTTTCCTTTGTGCTTGCTCACCTTTTCCTTTCAGCAGGGTGTCCCTCATGTGCAGCTTCCACAAGCTCTGGAGGCGACTGCTGTGGTCCTCAGGTGAAACCTGATGGTCTAGTTTCTTTGCTCCCACCAGGTGATCACACACTGTAAAAACCAGGAGCAGCAGGAAGCCAGGAAGCAGCAGCAGCAAGGAAACATTCATTGTGAAACACATCTGACACCTGATGTGTTTCACAGCATGACAAGCTACAATGTCCTATAAACAGGCATGTCCTCTGAAGAAGGGAAAGTCTTAGTTGAAGTGAGTGTCTGTCCAGCAGTTCCACTTCAGATCTCTTCCTCTTCTTCTGCTGAGCTCCACGGGCTCCTGCTCATCCCTTCTACACACTCCCTGCTTTTATCCCCTCAGCGCCTCTGTCCACACTGAGGCACTGACTGACAGGGACACAGTGAGATAGTCAGCTGTATACTGTTATTATCAAAGACATATCAGTAACGCTACTAACAACAGCTTTAACCTACGTGATGTTCTCTGAAGCTGCAGCAGAAAACAACTTGTATTTTCACTAACAGTTTCTCAAGTGTCACTGTTGTAACAGATCCAGGTTATTGGAACCACTCAATGATAGGCAAAGTATTGTCAAGTAAACTTACAGTTTACTGATTGGGGGAGGGTGGAGTTTTAGATGATGGTTACATGCGCATGTATTTATATTGCACAATCAGGACTCTGACGGACAAGAGACATGCAAACTGTCTGTTCAGTATCATAATCACTGAGACTAAAGAGTCAGCTGAGCTGATACAGGCAGGAGGGAAGAAAATATTTAACAGAACATGTTCATAACACACACATACAAATAGAAGTCATGGTATAACTACAACTTTGTCAAATGTAGATTATTTTAAAATTGTGCATGGAACATATATAAAAAAGCATGTTCATTAATCGGCTGCTATCAGTTACCACTCTTCTTGTTTCAGGATTTCCAGCTTTTCAGTCTATTTAGTCTATTTGACTAAAAAAAGCGACTATATGTGATATACGGGCAATCATTCTAGAGTGACTCTGAAACCAGGGAGATATATTTATATATGGATAGATATCATTTATTATTTATCTAACATACTTTCCAGAATTGTTCAGTCTGTTGGAAATCCTTGTAGCTGTGTCAAACAGATGTTTATCTGGCTGGCTTGTGATTCCATCACCGGAGTGTTTTCAGAATGTTTCCTTCACAGATCGATCAAATGACTTCAGACAAAACTCCGGGGAGTCTGTCTTCAATCAGCACACAGAACACATCCTATCTGAGATGAGGGAGAGCAAAAAACATTTCAATTAATAGAAATCTTTTATTCTTTAAATACTGGTTGTACGTGATCATTGGATGGTATCAGAGGCAAATGTAAGACATGAGATGAATTCAAACTTCAGAGGCACATAAGAACATTGTCAGTGATACAAGACATACATGTGACATTTAAAGCTGCACATCACACCTCAGCATATTCTAATGAAATTGAACGACTTTAGGAAGTTTAAAATCCTTTAATGTAACATTAGCAAAAAGCATGTTCAGGCACTCAAGAGTTACTTTTGTGAAGACATGGATTTATTTTTAACAGTTAATGCTGTTACCTGGAGGAGCTTTACAGGTGTAAATGTTAATCTTCAAAGTTACATTGCAAATTTTGCCAGACATGATTACACAGTTATAAATTCCACGTTTATCATAGGGGTACTAATATAGATCAGTTTGAAATTCAACACTTTTAAAGACAGAACTGAGAGGAAAGGCTCACTCAATGCATAGAAATTTGTTGGTCATTTGCAATATCTGGACACACCATAGCTTAAGGTTCAGACAAAGTGTGTGAAATGCTGATGAGCTTCTTTTGTCTTAAACAGTTAAAGACATTTCTGTTTTTCAGTAAAGTGGATTTGGCACTTTGGAAGAGCAGAGTGAAATAATAACCAGGACATTTCTCACAAGGTTTTACACGCAAGAGTCCGTTTACTTTACTAGTCAGAAAGAAGAGCGATGAAACAACATGGAATGTTAAAAAAGTACAGTGTAGTTCATCTCTGATTAGTTAGCTTTCACACAGATTAAAAAATGCACTGACATCAGCACTTGCACCAGGACTAAGAGGCTCCTTTAGCTCTAAGCTTGGACAGAAGCATCTCATTCTTCCGACACTCCTGGTAAAAAAACAGAAAAACAGCAAAAACATTTCATCATCAGAGGTCACACATGGGGTTTTGCCAAGCTCAACAAATGACTATAACATATGAAGTTAGGAGTTAAAGAGGTTATCAGATTTTCAAACTCTCAAATAAGTAGTTTTTGTTACAATGAGATGTTTCATTATTTTGTCCACCCTAATACGCTAACCAACATGCAATATAGTCTTAAAATGTGAACTGATTGGTTTGTTTTAATGGTGTGTTCTAGCCTTTCAAAAGAGTCTAACTTAAAAAACCTACCCATTTTACCCAGCAGAAGCTCTCAACTATAATTCATCCCTTAATTCATCTGTAACAGGTTAGGCACAAGCTGATACTGGAGTTTTTCTCACCTCCTTAAAGTCCTTGACAGTTTTGAAGTAAAGCCTCTGCTTGTCAAGCAGCTCCAAGTACTCATCATTGAGCTGATCTCTCCTCATTTTGTTCTCCTGCTTCTTTTTCTCCATCTGAAAAAGCAGATGAGCAGAAGGTAAGTTTTAGAAATGCAGCAGAAATTTATGTTTAAGACTGTTGAAATGTGACCTCCTTATAATTCTGCTTTATTATACCGCAACCACAGACTCACTGCCTGTGTTTCTTTCTCCTTTTTTCTGAGCAAAGTAGGCAGATCTTTACAATTAATTTGGTGAGTACAGTGCTATCATGACCAAAGAAATAATGGCCTTTTAAAAATAAAATAAAGTGAATTTATCCTTTAGGAGAGTTATACCTTGATACGACTCTGTTTTATTCCCTCCACTATTTGCTCCATCTGTCTGAGGAACTGCTCCTTGGCTGTTGAAGACGACATGGCTCTGGACAACAGTACAGAAGATTAGAGCTTATTCATGGAACAAAGCTAAGAAACACACTGACAGAAAAACAAACGTGTAGTCCCTACTGTACTATGATACCAAATACATTAGTGTTTCAAATAACAAACATCAGCACCACTTACTGTTGGAAGTTGTCATGAATGGAATTCAGGAGATTCACCTAATGAAATCATAGGACATTTCTTTCTCATTAATACTGACAATTATTTTATTTGTTGCTAATAATTGACAGCTGTGGTTACTTACCTCCTTTTCCAGATAAACCTTCTTGTCATCTAACGTGTTATACAGAGTGAAGAACTGCTTGGTCTCTTTGTGTGTTGCAGAAACTGAGAGGCATGAGAAGAATTAGTAGAGATTTAATGTTTCTGTGTTTTGGATAAACTTAGTGTCCTCCATTTATCGTTGGGGAAAGGCACATTCAGTACTATCTGAGCACAAACCATGGTCAGACCAGATATTGAGGAGGAACCCACCTTGACTGTAGAGTTCGATGAATCTCTTCTGATATTGGGTCAGCTCAGCACGACTTGGCACCTCATCGATCTTCCTCTGCAGAATGGCGATCTCACGGTTCCTACGTGCCTGGGCAGTGTCAAAAAAAAGGAGATAAAAGGAGAGACAATCCTCTTTTGATTCCCAGAGAGGAGAACACAAAGACAGATATGTCAGATTGACAGATTGACAATTCTCAGGGCTGTTGTCTGTTTTGCACCTAGGTGAGATGAGCTGGTGCCTGAGTGAGCTGCCTATCTGCCACAGCTCATCATGGAGAGGGTCAGAAAGATTTCCAAAGATGGCTTTGATGTTGTCCTTCACCCTCTTCTCTTTGCCACAGAGCTGTCCGTCCTCACCAGCCCTGTGGCCACCACTCCAGCACACCACAGTGAAGAACAGAGCACTGCCTACAGTACACTTCAGCACAAGTTACACACACTGGAGGAGTTTGGGTTAGTCTCCTCAGGAACAATAGTCTCTGTTCTTCTATTCTCTAATCGCTTCGTTTTCCCCTTTACAATTATAATTGATGCAAGAAACTGTTAAAGTGTTTATTTTTCTCTCCCTCATACTCCTTCTCTTTTTTATGTGAATGTGTGCCATTGTACTCCACAGTACTCCAGGAGTTCATTTTAAGTGTAAGACCAACATTGTCTCCAGGTATTTTATACAAATACAAAAGGAGAACACAAAGACAACACAACTTGATGTTGCAAACAAACTTACATTAAAGTGAGTAAGCAAGAAATCAACAAAATAAAGAAATAGCTATTTTAAGGAGAGCTGCTGCAACAGACTACCTACCTGGAACTTGCATGAAGTATATTCTTCAGCGCTTCAACTCTGGAGTGTTTTCTATTCTCTAATCTAATTCTCTAACTCTGCGATGGAATCATAATGTGGGAAGTGCTTTTTAACATCTTATTCCTCTGTGATGTTGAACTTCATTCATGTCCGAAACTACACTACCACAATGAAATGTTCCAGACACAAACACTGTAGTTTATCTGGACTACACCCGGATCAATCATATGGACAATAAGGGCATGTGCCCAGGGGTTCTGGAGTACACAAGGGCCCTCAGCCATGAGAAAAAAAAGTAAATGAAGGAAATAGCAATGATTGGCAAGCGAGCAGCAATGCACTGTGTTGATTGGCTAATGGTCAGGGTGGGTGGGCCAAGAGAACAGGTGGTTTGCATGTTACAGACCAGTTTTTCTTAACCTTGGTTATCCTTTGCCACCCTACTACCTGCCGTCTAGACTGTTTCCCTTCTCAGCATGTCCAATCTATTGCTCTTGGCCTCCTTCCTTTCCTAACCCACCTCATTAATACCTGTTTGACAACTGGTTGTTTAGTAAACAATGACTACACACTAAACCAGGGGTCGGGAACCTGTGGCTCTTTTGATGACTGCATCTGGTTCTTTGAGTGTTCATTTCTACCCCTGGAACTTGATTGGACAACCCAGGTGAGTGACAGGTCACTGCACGTCTCTGTGAAAGATACGTGATATCGCGCGAAAAACAAAACAGTGTACTAAAACAGTGGCCCCCAACCTTTTTATCATCATGGACCGGTCAACATTTGACAATTTTACCACAGACCGAGGGGGGGGCAGGGTTGTTGATATTGTAACGATAATAAACGGGACTCCACAGTGTGCTCGCATGCAAGCGCCGACATGTAGCCGAGAGGACCCGGTCATTTTTCAAAATAAAGGATTTTTCAAAGATTGTTCAGACTCAGGTAATAGATAAAAGGGAAATGATTAATTATTTCTTGTGCGGCCCAGTACCAATTGATCCACGGACCGATACCGTTCCGCGGCCCAGCGGTTGGGGACCCCTGTACTAAAAGAAACCCACACTCAACCCTTCTGATGTAAAGAATACAGATCTGTCTCTCTTCTGCCATTCCTTTCCAAAAATCAGAGTGGTGTCTTGACTCAGCTTCCTGCTTATGTGTGTGAGATAAAAACCTCTCATCCATCACTGATCTAGAGGCAGGCCACTCAACTGAGACTGCCTCAAGCTCAACAGAGTGAACTACTACATCTTCCTCTTTGCCCTCGGGAACTGGGAGTCTCTTCTCCGCAGTCTGTGTCTGAACCTTGTGGTCTCACTACTACAAGGTATTTAGAACATTCATTATTACACCTAACACTGAAAATACCCAAGCTGGTCTGTATCTAGTGACTTACACCATGAATAGCCTGTTTATGCGTTTCTCATTTTCAGCTCTCTCAATTTGTCTCATTCTTATCCGAGGTCTGTTATCTGCAGCTGTGACCTAATTGCCTACAGAGATCACTCCACTTCTATCTAATCTTAGTGTTATATTATGTGATGTAGTTACCATGAGCAGACGGATCTTCTGTAGTTTCTCTTTGTCTGTGTTGTACTGTTTGTCTATCAGCTGGTTCCTCTCCTGAGAAAAGAAAAAGAGGAGAGAGTGCACTTAAATCAGACTATAGGGTGGAAGTTTTATTTTGCTGGATTTTTCCTCCTCGTGACCTTTAAGCATCTATAAATGTGTAGGACAAATGCTACAATATGAATTAGTGAATACACAACAGGACTTGTACCCTCTCTTCCTCTGTATCCTGTCCTGATGCCATCTTTAACTCCTCAATGTTCTGCTGCAGACGGGTCATCTCTTCCTGTACAAAACATCCACACATGAAAAAAAAATGTGTACCAACTTATTGTCAAGCAACATTTATTTTACATTGTTCACTGTATAAACAGCAAGCAGCATTAACAGGATTTAGACTTGTAGTACACGTGTGTTGAAGTACTCACCCTGCAGTGTGTGCGGAACTCCTGCTCCTGCTGCTTCAGGTTTTCATTCATTGTCACAAGAGCCCGCAGCTTCTCCAGAAGGCTGCCCAATAGAACAACACATTCTTAGATAGACCAAACCATCTATACCAACTATTTTTCCTTTTCTGTGCAAATGCAGCAAAGGAGGTTGGAAAAAAAATAACAACTTAAATCCAGTAATAATTAGACCAGTGCACACTTTTTTGACTCAGCTGCTCTCTGTTTGTCTTTCTTACTCTCTGCTCCTTCTTGCACACCAGGTGCCAAATATTGTAGAGGCATTGTCACTTTTGTAAATGAGCTGTTCTGTCAGAATGAGGTTGTAAAGAACATTAACAGAAAAATCACATATGTTTCAATGACAAAAAGTCATCACTTTAACAGATAGATGAAGCCAGCAATGTTACATACTCCATTTCTGAAAAGGGATTGTGGCTCTACCACTGTAGCTGCAATTTCTTCCAGGTGCCACAAGAGGTCAATAAAAGTCTTATTTACAAACTGCTGGAGCACAATTACTGGAGAGACAGAAAGACAGTGTGGCAGCACAACAATTTAACTTACAGGAACTACAGGTTTCTCCTAAGTTCTCATTGTAATCAAAGACAGTCTTAGTGATTACACTGAAAAGCTGTTATTCATACTTTGCATTTTATGTGTATTGTATTATTTAAACACGTACCAGCTTTATTTCAACTTGCATACAAAACTGTGGGCTTCGATGACAGTTCGTAAGTCCTTAATACAACTGAACAAATGGTCCTTAATAAAATCATGAGTTTTTGCTGTTTTAGTTCTCCTTTCTTCAAATGCCTGAAGGATATTTACTGTTAATTGCTGTTTTGTTTGATGACCATATGACTTAACACTTTGTGGTCATGTTTTCATACGGTCCCCCCCATGATACCCTTTTTTTTGTTTATTGTTTTTTTTTTTTTTGTTTATTTTGTAAAGGGGAAAATAAAAGAAGAGTACTTCAATTTGTATTCCATGTATTGTTTTGTGTGTGTGTGTGTGTGTATATATATATATATATAGATAGATAGATATATATATAGATATAGATAGATATATAGATATAGATAGATATATATAGATATAAATATGTTGATAAGTTTATTATATTGGGTGAAATATACGTTAGTGTTGTAGGGTTAAAACCTGCAGTTATATTTAAGGTCATACATATGCACTGCTTTATAACTTTATCACTTTTTATTCCTGAAGTTCTGAAGAAGGAGGACAGACACAAACCAAAAACAGAGACTCACTGTGTCATGAAGATCAAACGACAAAAGAAGACAGAACTATTCTCCATCACCCACCTGCTGTCAGCTTGCTCCTCCATCTCTTCTAAGGACCTCAGCTCTTTCACCAGTCTCTCTGAGCGCTCTGTAGCCTGTGAAAATACACAATTATTAGAAGCAATATTCTGACAAAAATAGTTGCTATTGTTCCATCTTCTACAAATGTTTTCACACACATCTGATTGTAACTTTTTCAAATGAATAATGAGATGTTGTACTGTGCATTATAATAAATACCAGGTACCAAAATGTCCAACAAATAATTCAGCTACCTTTGATAGCTGGTCTCACCTTTATTAGTTTTCTCTTAGCCTCATCACAGCATGTTTTCACCTCTGCATGCTTGGCTTGCAGCTGGCAAAAAAAAAATTAAATGTGTGTTACTGACTTATAAAAATTCAACTGTGCTAAAAATGTCTTCTTTAGTAATGGTGTGACTAGTAATGTTTCTCTGATATACCCACCCAGGCATTGTGCTGTGTGACTTACAGAAATGTGGCTTCCAGGTTTAATGATAATTTGGGCTGGATAGTTTTGCTGATGGACCTTAATTTCTTCTTCTTCTACCTCCTCCTTTCTTCTCAAGATGATTGGCCCTGACTCACTCCTGTGAATGCTTCATTTATCTTTTGAGCTGTAATCCAGTATTCCTTACCTCTAACCATTTTCTGATCTGTCCTCTTTTGACATAAGAATAAGGTTTTGAGATAGCTACGTAATCACTGCTGTATACATTATGTCACCAAATAATCCATACCAATTATCAGTACCAACTGGCGTTTTCACACACTAGAAGAATGGAAAAATTGCCTTTTTAGGCTGTCATTTCTTGTCGCTGGGGAGAGTGTTAAAGTCAGAGGAATATTGATCTTGATCACAACATTCAATTCAACACATACTGAGAATTGTCCCCTAACCCTGACTAGAAACATTACTAATGCACAGCCACTATATCCTCTACACTATCAAAGGCAGCTTTCACAAAATCTAGGGCTGGGTCCACTTAAACACTCCAACAATTTCTGCTACAGGATAATATCTGGTATGGGTGCAATATCTCCAAGTCCTCACCATCATCATATGGCAGGTCTATGACAATGATTGACATATCAGGATCAAATTTATTGTAGAGGCGGATGACACGTGGAGGACAGGTGTTTGTATTTTCTCTTCAAGCGAAACCAGACAGGACTTTAAGATCTTCCAGGTCAATACTTTCTCTTATTTCTTTGACTGCTTAAGCGCAGCTTTCTCTGGGGACCCACATGTTGTTATCAGTGTTATCTATCTTTTTTTATAGTAGCTTCAACACATTCATTTCTTTGTCTTCACCCTGGTCCTGTGCTTTGCGGAGGTTGTGAATAACTTTGACACTTGTTAATTAAATTGAATCATGTTAATCCATCATCAGTTCTACATTTATTGGAGGTGAATTGGTTTTGATTACATGTAGTCACAGGTACCAGCACACACCTGTTGAGCAGCAGTTATCTTTAAGTATATAATACAGTATATCATATAGAAGTGAGAAACCCAGTGACTCTAGTTGTAATGAAGTAGATGAAGTCCACAGTGAAGGACCCAGCATGATGCACTGTGGACTGTACAGTGAACTGCTTACCTCCTCCAGCTGTTTATTTTTCAGTTGGATCTGTTTGTTGAGTGAGGCCACTGCCCTGCGGTGTTGCTGCAGAGGGCCGTAGCGCTCTGAACGCTCCTCAGATGACAACTCTGACTGCTGCAGGGTCAGAATGGGAGATACAGTGTATAATAACGGAAATGTTTATAGATATTTACTGTTCTAAACGAGTCGCACTCCTGACACATCAGGCTCTGGCCAATCAGCGGCCTGCTGTCTGCCAAAGTCACGTTTTTGGCCCCACTCAGCTCGCTTGGAACCCCGGCTGAGCAGGTACTAGAACAGTACCTGGTACTAAAGTGTAGTGAAAACGCGTACAAGCGAGCCGAGTAGGTACTAGTGGAAAAGGGGTATAATATACTGGACAATGTATATGTCCATTCTCACTACATCAACCAGTTGCAACAAAAATGTATCAAATAAGAAAAAAAAAAGAAAAAGCTCATTTTTTCATTGTGATCAGGATGCAGGTTCTTAAAATCCTTCACTTAATGATAATGATTTAGATTTAGATTATGATGAATTTAAGACAGGAGAACCTGTACTAATTGCTGCCACACTAAACTAGCTGATTAGCAGTACTGAAAAGGAATAGAACTTCTTTTGCTCCTTTAAACAAAACACACAGCATTGGCCTGGATATAAGAAAGTCTAAAAATCGTGTATGAAAATGTGAGGCTCCTTCTCTGAGGACTAGACAATTGCATGTTCATGACATAAAACCATCTTTTTCATTGGACAGATTACCAGAGTGAGACTGGCTCCGAAAGAGTAGGTTTTTTTTGTAGTCTTATCGTTGCTACACAAAGTGTCTTCAAGTCCATTTTTAGTGCGTCTTTTAGAGTTAGTTAGTCATAACAGAGTTTGTTAGCTTGATCTGAAGACTTCTTTAACATGTTTTGCTTCTGTTGAGAAAATAAATTCACGTTAAGTGAAAACAAATGTCTCAGTAACAGGCCGTGGACTGAATCATCTGTCAAGCAGCCAAGACTTACTGCTGTCACAGTTGAAGAGCAGACTGTCTGAAAAATGCTAAGAGGACAAAATCATTTTGACCTCTTCGAAGAGCCTGACAAGCACATCTGTGACTGATGACTACACAAATGTGGTGTTTATGTTACACTTGGTATTCTTTCAGGTTTCACTTTACGAGAGATGAGCATGTGAATTCTCATTGCCTTGTTCTGTCTTTATTAATAGTGTCTTCTAAGTAGAACTAGTGTTAAAGTGTGTTGTATCTCAAAAGAGTCTTTTTTTAAAATATAGTAAGAGTCACCTTATGTGCAGGCCAACATGGTTGTTGCTTACCTTCTCAGCATACTCAGAAGCAATCTGTTTGATCTCCTCAGACTGCAGTCCCACTATCTGACCTACAGCACTGGCTGTCAGCTTCCCCTGCACAAAAATAACAGACATTTATGTTACGTTTATACTTTAACAATTTAATATTTCAGTTTACAGTGAATACAGTGCTACAAAGACACTCAGTAATCACATCAGTTCAAAGTACAGACCAAAATAATCCTGAAACTAGTGAATACTGAATATATGTCAGAGGACTTTATACTTTATTTAGAATACTTTATATATCCCTGGGAGTGTGATCTTATAAGAAAGAAAGACAGAAAGAAAGAAAAATGAGACATGAAAAAAGAGTGTTGATTTAATCAACCTCTAGCTGCAGACTGAATACTGGTAAGAAGAGGTTTGTAAAGTTTGATCCCACATAAACAAGGCAGTAATTCAACTATTCAATTCCCAACAGTCCACAGCTGAGGAGAAAGCAGATGAGGCGGCAAAAAGACCATTGCCTACCTCTCCATTTGCCATGGCAGCCATGTTAGTCATCAGAGTTTTGATTCGCATCTGAGATAAAAAAAAAAAAAAAAAAGTCACCAGTCACATCAAATTGCAAGGTGTTCAAGGTCAAATTCATTTGCATGAAAATACACAGATACACAATAAACTTAAGGAAAATCTTTATAAAGTGAAAATAGATCACATTTGATATTTGTAAAGTTACACATACTACTGTTATCGATTAACAAATCACGGTCATTTCTAATATGACAGATGATATGATTAACATGAGGAGCTGTCATGTCAACCACCCCATTGTACTTTAAATCTTTTGATATCTATGTATGTATTACATATTTTTACATATATTTATGTTTAAAGCTAGAAATCACCAATCTTAATTTCGTTATGTGAACATCTTGGCTTCAGTAACTAATTATTAGCTCATAATTTCACATGAGTCTACAGTATTCCCATATTTTCTCTTTACATCACAATTTTTACTTTGCATGTTCTTTGCAAGTTTTTAACGGCAATGAATGTTTAGAATAAAAAATAAATTAAAATGGTTAATTTACTGCCTGTGTGTGTCTTTCTTGTTTGTCCGTAGCTTGTTTCTGCTGTGCATAGGTGTACTTTGGCCTTCTATATATAATGCACTCACTTTACAACGTGCTCACCTCCTCTATTGCCTGCAGGTCATCTTCCTCTGACACTTCCGCCATCCCAGGCGGAGCTGCCTGAGAGCCACTGGTTGGTGGCGAAGCCTTCTTCTCATCGACCTGTCATCCAAGAGACAGGCCAATCTAACTTCTGCTAAGTTCATGGGTACTTGTTCCTTTATTAAAGCAAAATCATAGAAACACCTACCTTGTCTTGTTTGGCCTGTTTGCTGAATCCATATCGCCTAACCAGAGGACAAATAACAACAACAAAAAAAGTGATCTAATTAAGGTATGAAAATGAATTTCATTTTTTCTTTGAAATGCAGTTTTTAAATTCACCATGCCATATTACAATAACAGCAAATCAAATTACTGTTACCCCATACGAGGATAACAGAGGAAAGCAGTGTCTGATTAAAACAAATAAACAAAAAAGTGCATCAAAGCAGCACCACAGTTTGCATCCATCATGCCAAAAATATGTAGGAACTGTTTGCATTCTCTGATGAACACGTTCAACCACAAAACACAGGGTTGTGAGTAGGAGCCTGCAAGAAGAGCTTCACACATTCATGTGGTACTTACAGGAGGAAATATGGCATTCTATTACAGATGTGGAGATAGGTGGATGGATGAAAAAACAATGTCAGACAGATATGCACTATACATGAGATGTGTTGATCAAAGATAATAAAAGCACATGACTGAAGCTCAGGTAAAAGGTCGACAAGGCAGGGACAGATAGAATGAATACTACATACAATACATAGAGGAAGGAGCAGCAAAACGGTTCCTTTTTGCTTAAAACTGAGAAGAAACTACAAACTGTATTTAATATGGAAATAATAAACAACTGCATAGTGGAGTGTCTAGCTATTTACAGGTTGTTTAATTCAAACTACAATACAATACATTTTCTAGGGCTGCAACTCATTTATTTTCATTATCACTTACTATTATTGGTCAATTATATTAACCCCATAAAATGTCAGAAAAAAGTGAAAACCACAAAAATTCAACAGTGGTGTTATTTTACAGTAAGACTATCCCCAAGGACTCATTCAGAAGAATCCTCTTACAATTTTCAATTTCTTTTTAAAGAAGTAATTGTTCGAATGTTTCGTACAGTTTGTGATTAAGACCACATATCAAGTGGATCGTGTTTACAGTCACACATACATGGAAATGCAAATAAATGACAGTGATGTCATAGAGCCACTTGAACTAAGGATGAGTAACAGTGAAGGTGAAGAGTACACAATTACACCTGACTAAAAGCTTACCTGCCATATTCGAGCAGAGTGGAGTGAACCCTGGACTCCTCATCCAGCAGCTCCCCTGCATCCCTCTGCCTTCTGTACTTCCTCTGGGGTTTATACACTTCCTAGAAAACATCAGTGTTAATTCCAGGCATAAGAATTTATGTCTGGTACAAAAATATAGTAACACAGACTGATTAGTCAGAGAAGTGCTTGCTCTTCTTGCTTTTGAACATACAGACATACATGTTTGTTCTCTTAATAATTCATATGGTTTTACTTTACAAATGAAGAAATTCCATAACCAATATGATGTATATAATGCAACTCACCAATACATCCAGAACTGCCCTCACAGCCTTGTCTTTCCTCTGGAGAAACTCTTCATCCTAGACCAAGGAGTTTCACAGCGCACGTGAATGCTAACTCTTATTTAGAGGACAACTTATGTAATACAACCTAATATCATTTGTACATTTTGATGCACATTGAAATCCGTATTGAAATGGTGTAGAAAAATCACTTTTTTTGACAATGCTGGTGGATAGATTTTTATGTTTCGCAAGTGAATCTCTGAAGACTGTCTGCTAAACTGTCAGGTAAACATTTGTACCAAAATAGTCATGTAAGCAAAAACTATGAAGAGGATCTCTATAGCATTTTGGTGTCATTCATTGGCTGTGCTGCCTCTGTCATCCGCTGTCTGTGAGAGCTTGACACAAGCACATGGAGGTTGTAAACACACATAAATGTGCAATACCCTCCTCAAAAAACAGCATTTATATTTATCCATATTTACTGCATATATTCTGTTCTGTATATATTCTGTTCGCATTTCTATCATTAATGTATAAATTCAGTTTTAATTGTACATTTTTGTATTTCTGTTGTGTTTTCTGTATAAGAGTTACTGGAACACCAAATTTCAAGGGATAAATTAAGTATTATGACTCTGAGATATTTTTTTTATGATATTGAAAATCAATTAATACTCTGATGTACCATAATATCTTGATAAGGCCCAAGTCTAGCTTGAACTCTTGACTCTGTGACTGACTGGTAGTGTATTGTTACCTCTGGGAGGCTGTGGGTCTTCTGGAACTGAGAGATGGAGTAGGCTCTCACATAGTCACCCATCTCTTCCCTGGTCTCTATGGCTCGCTTCACCAGCCACTTGAAAAAGTCATGACACAGAGCTGATCAGATACAATAACAAATCAAAAGGTGCTCAGTACAGCATAAACTTTTATAAACAGTGAACCATTTCCCAGCTGGGACTGCTGTTTGGATTGGACATTCTGGCAAAACAGCTGATACTTAAGCCCTTCCATAAGTAAAGGTGGAAATCACAGGTCCAGATTACAAACTAAATGTTATGAGCCAATACACTTTTCATTCACATTTGCTAAACAGAGAAAAAAACTTATTTGAAAAAAAAAAAATCACAAACATCAGACAAAATAAAATGGCTTTGATGAAAGATTACTATTTTTAAATGCCCTATGCTGATAGACAAATCTGATTTACATAAAACTAATACTATTACAGGATGAGAGTTTGCTCACCTGTATTACTGGAAAAATATGGATAAAATCCAGCCCTTGGATCTGATGGGGCTCCAGACGGTGAGGGCACTTCATCTTAGGTAGCACAGACACTATTTTCTCGGTCAAAGCTCTACAAATACAAAGAAAGCACTCATCGGCAACTGAATAACATTAGTTTTACAACCAATACGAATGACGGCCAAAACTTAAAAATACTTTCAAGTCTAAAAAAGAAATGCCTGCAATGAACCTGCATTAATCAAAAAAAGTGAGCTCTCCCTGCTAATCATGTATCTTTAGCAACTAACAAAATATTTACTTCACTAGGGCATCTTGGGAAAAAATAAAAATGATATACTTTAATTTGAAAAATTTGCCAGCTAATTGAAAACAAACACATAAAATTACATTTTCTGGCCAATTGTTGAGTTTTCTTGGAAAAGAAGATCCACATCAATGTCAAAGTTACATGTCGTGATGCACCAGGTCACACCACCAACTACCTGAAGAAGAGACAGAGGCAGGAAAAGCATGAAGCTGATATTACTTGAGTTCACTGTATGAAACTCATTAAAACCAGAATCACGTTTATTGTCAAGTAGGTTTCCACAGAAAAGGAATTTGTCTTGATGTGGCTGTGCATAACAAAACATCTTGCAGGTATAGACTATAAAATAGAGAGCAAAAAATAGAAAGACATCATAAAGACAATATGTACAATATATCATACCAAAAAACTGTACAGATTGTGCAGTAATTTGCGGAGGTTCACAGCACACAAGTGTACTTGTGGACATACATAAGTCCAAAAGATGTGTTAATGTAACACATTGAGTGAGGTATGGCTGTATCATTAAGTTAATGTTACATATGGATAAAAAACAAACTGTCCCTTGACAGATGACCCGATGGGCCCAGCACAGAAAAAGCAGACCTTATCAAAAGGGGACAATCCTTTGATTCGTGCTCTGAAGTATCCAGCTGCCAGCAGCAGCTCCAGGATTTCCAGCAGCTTGACACTCTGCTCTTCATCCTCTCGGATTTCCACCTGGAAGCCAAGCACACACCATCATCATCTGCCTCTGTAGAAAACTTATCTGCACTCTGAGGACTGTGAAGCCCACAGATACACACGTCTGTGGCCGCACACATTCAGCAGAGGAGCTGCTTATTACAGGGAGATCAGCTGATGTCTAAGGAAGGAGGCAGGAGGGATGTTTCCGCCTGACATCATGAATTTATGGACGCATGTTGCCTACACTCAGATGTATTTCTTTCAAATATTCTTGAACACACGAATGGGACGTTTAAGAAGTTTGAGTTCACCCGTCATAAGATAGTTAGCTAAAAGCTAGTTCGCTTTTTTAACCGTCACCTCCACCGTCCGCTAACCGGACTACTTCTTGTAGGCAAAATAACGTTACAGGCAGTTTATACATTTGTAAGTAAAATCATCTGTACCGGAATGACGTTGCCTTCTTGGTCATACTGCGCTGCTAGTTTAGACCCAGCTCTCACTCTGTGGAAAATAGACGCAGCCGCCATGATGGCTGTAGAGCACGATGACAGATCACGTGACACATGACAGGTACATAATATCCGCTGTTGCTCACAAGTTTGACCGCGGATACACACACACAGACGGTTTAACAGGTAAGTGTGATATTATGTGGTGTGTGAAGTGTCAAAAAATCCGAGGGGATGTCACGAGAAGCACATACATGGAAATAGACAACACAACGTCCATGATGAGTTGCAGCCAGCAGGGGGCGCACTGGGATCACTAAACTCTTCTGCAAGAGACAAATGCAGGGCGCATCTCACTAAAATATTCTGTTTCAATTTCAACAAACTCTGTCTATATTTTCTTGAAAATATCCGCATTCACAAGTGTAAGCCAAAGAATAAATTGTTTTAGTAGGCTTTACTAATTTGTTTTTTTTGTTGTTGTTGTTTTTAATAAGTTAAGAACATGTATTTTAGTAATCATTCAAAGAATCCCAAGTATTTTTAAGAGAGACCTGAGTAGTGATTATTACTTATCTCCGTGCATTTACATTCTCCCATTGTTGTCAGTTATTGTATTTTCAATAGACAGAACAAAAAAGAGAGGAGGCGTACAGTTTGCGACAGTGCTCACGTTGTCGCAACTACTTTACGACAACGTCACTGTTGACGGCACACGTGTGCACCGTCCCGTCTATCTCGGCGTTGTTTACTCCATCATGGCTAAAGTTTCCAAGAACAGAATGAGTAAAAAGAAGCTAAAGAAGACCCTCGAAGTGACAGACAAGAGCGCAGCGGTGAGACCAGATGTGCTCTACGATGATGATGATGATGATGAGGAGGAGGAAGGTTTATCTAAAGTAGATGAAAACATCTCCAGTGAGGAGGAGGAGAACGGCGTCGAGGATGAACGAAAACGTCAAAAGCTTCTGGAAGCGATCAGCGGTCTTGATGGTAGGAGGAAGAATAAGGGAGAGAGATCAGAGGCTGCTGTCCACATGTCAGAGTTTACTGTCAACACCGAGGGGGAAGGTGACAAAATCGACTTGTCAGATCTCATCGGGATACTGGACAAAACCCCTGCCCTCCCAACCAAGACCAAGAAGCAGCTGAAGAACCTGCAGCAGAGTAAAAAGACCATTGAGTGTCCTCTCAGCAAGCAGGAGAGTGAGAGGATCCAGAGAGATGTGGCTTTTCAGAAAGCAGCCACAGAGGTGACCCAGTGGAAAGGGATCATCAAACAGAACCAGAGAGCCGAGCAGCTGGTCTTCCCCCTGAACCAGGAGCCCTCTGGACCTAAACCTATGGAGAGGGTGGTGAATGGCTGGAAGGCACAAACCCCTCTTGAGCAGGAGATCTTTGCCCTCCTGTCTGCCAACAAGCAACCCATCAATGACCCCATCCTGACCCTTGTGGAAGAGGCTTCCATCAGAGCGATGAGCCTGGAGGAGGCTAAGATCCGCCGTGCAGAGCTGCAGAAAGCTCGGGCTCTGCAGTCCTACTATGAGGCTAAGGCCCGGAGAGAGAGGAAGATCAAGAGCAAGAAATACCACAAAGTGCACAACAAGGCCAAGCGTAAAGAGTTCCTGAAGCAGTTTGATGAGATGGTGAAGACGGACCCAGCCGCTGCCTTAGAGGAGTTAAATAAGATGGAGCTGGCTAGGATGCAAGAGAGGATGTCGCTGAAGCACCAGAACAGCGGCAAGTGGGCCAAGTCGAAGGCGATCATGGCCAAATATGATGATGGGGCTCGCAAAGCTATGCAGCAGCAGCTGGAGGTGAACAAAGAGCTCACCCAGAAGTTGGTGACCTCTCTAAATAATGAGGAAGAGGAGGAGGAAGAAGCAGGGCATGCAGAGGTGCTACCTGATTTTGTAAATGATGCAGAGCAGGGACTGGATTACTCAAATCCTTGGATGAGAGGCAAGCTTTCTGAAGATCCCACAGAGAAGGAGATAAATGACATTGTGGATCTCACAGGAGAGGGTCCTGGACTGGAGGGAAATATAGTTGATGAAGAGAAGGATGAGGAGGAGGATGGTGAGGAAATAGAAGAGGAAGCGATCCTCAGAGACTTTGACACCAGGAGGAAACTGCGTCAGGATCAGGAAACTGACACATTACCTGTAATATCTGTAGATGATGATGATGATGATGAGGATGAGGAGGAGGAGGAGGAGAAAGCTGCAACAGAAGAAGAGGAACTGTTACAGTTCACAAACCTTTACCGAGGAATTGCAGATGGCCATCAGCAGTCTGAAGCTGAGAAGGCTGAGACAACAGCAGAGGCCAACTGCACGGACTCTTCAGCTCAGCTGGAAGAAGGGCTGATGAGAATCAGGACTCTAGAGGACATAGAGCTCCTCAGTCAGGAGGGGTCAGGCAATAACAAGGCACCTGTTCAGCCCCAGCAGCCCCCAGCTGCAGAAAACCTGTCACCTGCCACTCAAAAGGCAGACAAAAATAGAAAAAGGAAGAGAGGGATTGAGCTGAAAGACGTTCTCACCAAAGAAACAAATGTAATTCAAGTCCCACTTGCTCCAACCATAGAGGACACTGAGGACTCTGATGAAAAGCTGGATCAGAGGGGGCTCATTAAAGAGGCCTTTGCAGGAGATGATGTCATTTCAGACTTTCTTAAGGACAAGAGGAAGCAGGAGGAGGCCGGGAAGCCTAAGGTGGTGGACCTGACACTGCCTGGTTGGGGTGAGTGGGGAGGGACGGGCCTCAAGCCATCACGCAGCAAACGCAGGAGATTCCGTATCAAGGCGGCACCACCTCTGCCCAGGAAAGATCATCATCTGCCCAGCGTCATCATCTCGGAGAAGAGAAACAGCTCCATCAGCTCCCATCAGGTGAATTCGCTGCCTTTTCCCTTTGAGAATCACGCGCAGTTTGAGAGCACCATCCGATCTCCCCTGGGCCGCACCTGGAACACAGAGCGGACTGCCAAAAAGGTCAGCAAGCCCAAGGTGGTCACGCAGCTGGGCGCCATCATCGAACCCATGGCTCGGGAGGAGCTAATGAAGGACAAGAAGCAGGTATCAGCTGGGAATAAAAATAGTGTGGACTCATGGAAAAGAAAACATTAGCAACAGCTATTATTGAAATTCACACAGATTTAAAGTAAATGGAAGCTACAGCAGGTTGTTAGTTATGTTCTCCTACTGAGTTATGTTGTATCCATTTAATACTGAGTGTGTTCTGTGTGGGATGATGATCTGTTTTGTTCAATCCATGATCAGAGTATTTCATTACTTAGAAAGCTAAAATTATGTGTTTGACAAACATTGTAACTCAGCTTTTTCTTATTTTACATGAAATATTAAAGATAGAAAGTCAACTAAGTGGAAGAATATTTTCAATAAATTTCCTCATTGGTGTTAAAGACAATTTTGAGTTTAATTATTAAGCTTTTGTTTATTTTCCCAATATTCAGTTATTTTGAAATGCACATTATAGGTATCACATTTATCGTACTGTTTGTATACTATACTTCATTGCATAGTGGTTCAGTGTATTTGCAGTTATAACAGCAACTGCTTCCCAGTACATTTTTCCAGCACATGTGCACCCCTAGTGCATGACTAATCTTAAATGAAGCGCATAGTTTTGTCTTCTTGTTCTACTTCAAATACAACATTTTTATGTAGTTTAGAGCAGATTGCCTTTTCAGCTGAACAGACCTGTGGTAATTCTCAGTGGATCAGGTAAAATGCTCCAATAGATAAAACGTTCTGTACTCATATCGTCAGCAATATTTCATTGTTAACAGCAAAATATCAAAATATGGAAGGTATTGCTACTCATTATATAGCATGGGTGTTTTAAATTTTATGTAATAGGTGTATGTAATCTGTATCTGAAGGATATGTAACAATCTCCAATGATAATGCGACTGATAATGAATAATAATGGTAATGAACCTACTTTTTCTTGTACTGTTTACTCTTTCTCTAGTCAGGTATTTAGTGATTTAAGGTTTCTTGTATGCCTGTTTTTTTTAGGTTTTTGAGAAGGGTTTTTTTTTTTTTTTAAAGAAAAGCTTAAAGAAAACCATGTTTATATTTCTCAAAGTAAAATAACAAACTATTGCTTATTATTATTAATTGGTGCCAATACAATACATTAGCTTTAGCATTGATACTAATGTATTCAGTTACCACTGTTAAATATGCAGACAGTACCCAGCGGTTTTAACAATAATGTATAAAATTGAAACAAGTCACTCACAAGTTACTGCCACCACCACCACCACCAAAAAACAACAACAATTTATGTATTTTTTAAAAACATTCCTATTCATTTTAATTTCTCAACTATAAGATTTACTGCTATTCTTATTATGTTATAGTAAAATACATAAACCCTTGTGTTTGGCTTTAGAAAATTCTATTCTAAACTAAATTCTATTCTAATCTATTTAGTCAATTAAATTGAGAAAACAATTTATATAATTTATTATCTAAATAGTTTTTGACAATATAGATAGATAAGATATTTAGTGCATTTTTGAGCTGGTTTCTTTAATATTTTCCTGCTGTCAATTAAAACCAATAAGTAATTGTCATGTCCTGGATAGAAATATGCCATTGAAACCTATTTGAATAATGTAAATTGCCACGGTCCGCTGACCAGCAGGTCTGCAGACATGCTGCAGCATGGCCACATTTCATTCAGCATGGGTGAGTGCTGCTGCCGTGAGGAGAAGGATTGCAGTTATGAATTGTACAGCATCCAACAGCATTTTACAAGTTTGTGCTTGACTTCTTCCCCTGCTCTTTCTCTGTTGCTTTTCAATACATCTGTAAGGCACTGCAGCAGTGCCTAGAAGAAAAGCCATTTCAGTTGGGTTAAACCTTCACACATGGGTGAGAGTGCATGCTTTGGCACCTGACATCTCTGTATTTCACATGATAGACACTCTATTAAAGTGGGGGATCACATAATGGACTATGCATCAGTTCAGGTAATGGTTGTCAGCTTGAGTGCTCAAGAGGCAGTGGAGAATTCCATTAGAAATCTTATAGTTACTAAATCAGTCATTCTCTTCCTCTCTATCGAACCACCTCTTTGCGGCAATTACTACAGCTTCATATAGCTTTCAGCAATGAAAAGAGACCTAGTCCTTGGACTTAGGCTTGCCTGCTGGACCACAACAAGATCAGACAGTAATTCTCAGTCAAAGATGTGAAACCTGCCGTGGCTGTAAATTCAGAGAGCTGGGGATGGAATGGCCTACAACCCTTATGATGGAAAATGTTTTTCTCCATAATGCCCATATATGATATCTCCTTAAATATTTGTTTTAGCATAATGGGGAATTTATGCTTACCACCATTTTGTTGGCTGCAAAGTATTGAAGATGTAGTATAGGTTTTCTTTTGTTTACATATCAGTTTGATCAGTTTTTGCAGTGTTTTTTTTTTTTTTTTTTTGCCAGAAGCAGTGCTTGGCACAGGACACATGGCTCAGTTTCTGGCTATGAAATATGCCACAAGATGTATCATGTATTTATCTTCATACAGAGTACTTCCAAACTGACTGAAGAATAGTAAAGTAGAGTCAGATACCCATGACAGTGGCTTTCACTTTCACATCAGTAGGTATTCAAAGCTGCAGTTTTATTTTTCTGCTTCTCTACAGTGCAATTGTCCTGGAAGTTTGTGCATGATCTGATAGAGGACTCGCACCAATTTTCCCCTGAAATCTAAGGCCCAACTCCATTCCCACCCTGACAGGTGTAAGATTAACTTAGTTAGGTGCAGAGGCGCTCATGCGCACTAAATTAAATTAATGGAACAAATTTCCCTCCTAATTAAGATGAAAATACGTGTCAGTTGTAACCTTGCTGAGCACTAATTATGTACAAATGATTTATCATCTGTTTCGTCCTGAATAGCAATGGGCTCACCTCTCCGATAGCCCTAGCTGGCTGTTAAGAGATGGCTCCTGATTAACAGTGACAGGTTGTGCTGCGGAGAAGCTGCACGTCGTAGGCCAGCCAATCAGAGCCAGCCTTAGCTCAGACTCTCCTCCCTTCCATTAACCTACATTGAGTGTGCAGCTGAGCATCACTTTGCCTTGGTGCTCCTTCTTGTTTCTCTCCTCAGAATGAAAATAAAGTACATTCAAAGAGGAAAGGTTGGGGGGAGATAGTGTGACTGATGCAGGGTGATGGAGCAGGGGAGATGAGAGCAGTAAAGTCTGAACCAGGGATCTGAATGTGCAGTGTGTTTTGAGACTGGATTAGTGCATGCCTGTATGACCCAACTAACAGAAGGAGATGAAGCGTCTTTAACAGGCTCTCCACCTCAAATAACAAATTGAATAACACAGAATACAGTCAAGCTCATACATCAACATTTGATGCTTGGCAGCAGATAATTGTTTCACAGTGCACTAGAACAAAAACAAGCACATATCACCTTGGTACCAGCCTGAGGCCAGTAGGTGGTGCAATAGGTCAAGCCTGCTAAAAGCCACTCTAAATCCTTGTGGGCAAAAATATAGAAAATAAACAGGGATTTGTTATACAATTACAGCCTAACTGGAAAATTCCATCTTATTTCTTCTTGCCTTGCAAATACATATATATTTTAATGGACAGCAGTTCTGATTAGCATAAGAATCGCAGTCCCTTGTGATGCTAAGGGACATACCGGCCAATCTGTAATCATTGTTCTGCAGGCTTGCTCACAGGGGATATATCCTGCTTTGTCATTATCATTCAATATGCCACACACATGCTGGCATAGCTTCTATGGTGCTGCCAGCAACAAAGCATTTGCATTTCCTTCTCATAGTCCCAAGAATTTGCACAGATAATGATGCACCACAAATGACTCCTCTCTTGTTCCACTGCCTGAGGATGAGAGATGCCTTACCTCCCCAACAACTGCTAAAGACAGAGAAAAGCTCTCTAATTCTATGTCTCATTTCCTCCTTGTGTGATTCTTGTTCTGCAATTGTGTGCACGCTCAAAATGTCATTATGTTGAGGTGTCAGCTCCAGCCATAGGGGATCATTTGACTTTCTGTTGTGATTTGGGGTTGTTTAGTTGACACCTACTGTTGCCACAGTTTGCTTGTTGGATGTTTCATTGTTGTGGTAAATGTCAGTTCATCTGCCAAGGGGAGGTACCTGTGTTCTCCACCTCCAGCTCATTTCTCTTTTCTGTTAATGGCAGAGCGTACCTGTCCAAACCTGGCTATTCCCCTCTAGACATGACACATCTGCGGTTAATGCAGATTCAGAATATGCCAAGAACACACTGACAGAGGCAGAATGTCAGTCATTGGTAGTAAGAGGGATCTACATATTTCTGCTGTCTATATTTCTGCCCTGTGTATGTAACATGTTGTAATGCGCACAACTGAAATAAGATTTTCTGACAAAAAAAAAATTGAAATTGGATATGTCTCCTCAAATGAATGCATACATTTATCAGTCTGACTCTAATCATTCTCAATTATTGTCATTTCCAAAAATCATGGATAAAGGTAAATTTCAAAGATTTAATTCAATACATACACATAATGCAGACAGCTTAAGTCATCCTAGACATGTAAAACATCCACTGGAACACAAGAAACAGCCATTTTCTTTTGTTGCTCCCACACCCTTTTCCCAATTCACGCCTCTGCCTGCAGTGAGAGAGTCTGTGGCTCAGGCTTGGCAAACAACATCTCCCACATCATGGCTGTCTGGGGATTGGCAGATAAGGCAGGGAGGGGGTTAGAGGTTAATTATAGACAACAGAGAGGTCGGAGAGCCTATTATTTTGGAGCCAAGACCTGCAATGGTCCAATGGGGATGACATTTATGACGAAAGCCCGGCCCCACCCCTGCGTCACATCCACACCCGAAACCCACCCTCTGCACCCCATCACTCACGTTTATACTGAGGGAGCCGACAGTGGGACCCAGTGGTCTGATAATGAAAAGCCCCTTAGCATAGACAGGATGACGAATTGAATCCCTGGCTGCTCTCTGCCTGTGTCAGGGGGCCTCCAAGTAGCCCTTGACAACTAATTGAAAGCCCTTATGCCCTCCTTACCTACCAGACTTCCTTTATCATTCTAATTATTATGGTTAAATGTGTCTCCCATGGGATTATGAGAATCATGTTGTGTAGAACCTGCTGAGTCATCTCATCAGATAAGAAATAAGTGGCAAAAACATAAATGAACCACTGTAGCTGCCTGAATGTGAGGGTAGTAAAGGTCCCTAAGTTTGAAACCATTTATTTGTACCAAATAAATATGTAGTCTAAATGATAATTAATTGTTGTGAAAAAAAACTCAAGCTGTAGTTAAGGTATGAGAGAAATACTCACTAACACAGTGCTAGATGTAGATCACACAAATAGTGAAAAACAGTCCCCAACTAATTCAGTCACTCTTTTTTTTATTCATTTTTGGTTTACCTTTTAAGTAAAGATTGCTTGTTTAATCTGTTTTAATTTTTTTAAATAGGGACATTTAGAAATTTTCTGTGCCAAAGCAGTAGCAGAATTTTAGAAATACTGACATCTGTCTACCCAAGATTTTTTTGATTGGACATCAAGTTACAAAAATCTCTATATTTCACATTTCAGCTATTCATCTGTTTTAAACTGTAATTCTAAAAATAACCCTCCAAAATAAATAGAAAAAGAAATAATTATTGAGGACTTGATGTCCCCTCGTGTCTCATACACTGCTACCTCATACACATTCAAACATAGTAAATACCAGTTACAAGAGTGTAGGAACTAGGATGTAGAAACAATAATTCGATTTATTGTGTTTAAGCCATGTTTAAATCTACTTTGACTTAGAATAAGGCTCTTAACAAAACTATGAATGAATGATTTCCAGATCTAATTTATTTTGGTATTAAATATTTAGTTGCCTTATGTGGCAGTTTCTTTCTTTCCTTCTATCCATCATTCATTCAGTTTGTGTGAGGTGTTTTTTTTTACCTTTTTCTGTTTGGATTTATGAAATCTGCAACTACTAAACTAGTTCACTTAAGCTATGGTTTAATGATGGAAAAAGGACAGTCTGTCTATGTACAAACTACTGGACAGCGAGATATAAACCCATCATCCTTAAACCCCATGATGAACTGCAGGCATCCATATGTTTAACACAAAACAGAGTGATTGAGGAGTAAGAGTTATACATACAGCATTGTGACCACACTGCTAAACTAATATAATAATAATAATAATAATAATAATAATAATAATAATAATAATAATAATAATAATAATAATAATAATAACTTTAATATTATAGTTTTTCGCTTTCATCTCTCTCTGGATAAAGAGTTATCTCTTTGGCAGAACACAATAAGGTTATTTCAATGGTTTGATAATGAATAAAATAAGTAACTACTAACTCAACTAACTTACTAAATACTGTCAGCTATGGTAATAACATCGGCCCTGCGACTGACTGGTGTCCAGTCCAGGGTGTTCCCCCGCCTCTCGCCCAAGATAGCTGGGACAGGCTCTAGCACCCCTGAGACCCTGTGTGTTCAGGATAAGCAGGCTTAGAAAATGGATGGATGGATGGATGGTCATAACACTAAATAATCAGTAATTAAAAATAGTCTTAAGCAGTGTCTTCATATCTCTCTGTCACATAGGATCTGTCAGATCACGTGCTCTGCTGCACCTGGAGAGCTGGGAAGTTATTTGTCAAGTGCAGCTGGGACGCCTGAGGCCATTTCCAGAAAATAATATTCTTCTTCTACTTTAAACTATATGTCCACTACCTCTTACCTAATTTACAGGTTAAATAAATGATAATCTTTGTAGGATGTAAAAATAAACACATCCTGTACAGATTTAGAAGGACCCTTTTCGGGTTAATCCTTAGGCCCTAAACTCTTACCATGTGACACGTCAGCGTCGTATAACGCGGTTACGTCATGGCATTAGACGCTGATTGGGTGTTCATTCAGTTTAGACAGCCGGAAGTAGTCTCAGTAAGGCGAGCTGGCTAAATATTATTTTTGTGTATTAAAGGCGAGTGTTACAGATGGAGCTATTTTCAATGTAATATCAATTGTATGGAGCACCTCTGACAATATAAGGTAGGACGCATCCTTCTCCCCATCCACTGTGCTACCACTGCTAGCTTTTTATGACAAAGGTAGTTTAGCTAACTCTGTAGCTATCACATAACCTAGCGTAGCATAATTTAGCGATTTAGCATATCCGCTACCACCACATGTACAGGTCATTTATTATTAATGATTAATTCAGGTATTTCATTGCGTCACCAAGCCACTTCATCAGCAGTAATTAGCGAAAGAAAAATGCTGCTAATGATTAATGATAGTGGTTCATCAACCGCTGCTGCTACGTCGCTAGCTAAGTTATCATTAAGAGGTGTCGTAGAGGAAACTCCAACAACGCTATGTTCCAGAAACAGAGTGACATGAGGTGAATTACCTCCAATGTTTTATCATTGTATGAGAGACAATGAGTGGGGCTGAAGGTGAGCACAGAGCAGTGGAGTCACCTGAATGTGCCCAGTTATCTAACGCCACCTCATTGATAATTGAATTTGGTACTAACTATGCGGTGGAAAATGGCTGCAGGTTTGTAGCACGACGATCATCACTTAAGATGAAGTTCTTAACTCAATAATGTTACACTTAGTGATAAATATAGTGAGGTCAATGTACAGTGTGAGGCCAGCATTGACATGACATGTTGTTTCTCTAAAGACGCTGAACAAAACTTTGTATTCTAGTACTGCATGCTGTCAATATACATTGTACCAATATACACTGTACATATGTAGACACATAGATGAATTAAACTAACATGTACATAATAACATGTATATTATATTAAGAAGCCACTACATCAGCCCCTAGGTAACTGTTACTGATACTACATGGTTTTGGGGATACTAACTACAATTTATGTTTTAAGGTGGAGATTTCTGCCTTGGTTTTCAGCTCGGTCTGGGTTGTAAGGGGAGGACATTGAACTCAGTGGTGGATAGAGATGTAACACACTGTTCTGTATTTTCCTGACCTAGGCTTACGGATGTCTCTAACACTGACAGCCATGAGTGACAGCACAGTGACCAGTAGCCAGATGCAGGGGTCAGGGTCCAGGCAGATACCATGGCCTTCTCGGGGCCCCTATATCTCAGTGATCACCAACAGGTTTGCTCTCCGTCTTGTCCACATAAGCTCACTTTAATAGGAACAACTTGAAGACCAAAGAAAGAGATGTGATGTTTAAATCCACAATTCCCACAATGCTTTTTTGTTGTCTTTGGTTTGTTCTAGCTTTTTTGTGTTTGTAGCACAAAGGGACTGCAAGATTAATTTGCTGTCCAAACCTGTGTTGTATAATAATATATTGATCCCTTGACTCTTGTATGTGGATGCTGTATTAATGTCCGTTGAAGCTCTACACTCTTCCTAGTATGTTGTGTGAGTTTGCAGTGGAGAACAGTGGAAGCATTTTCTAAGTTTCCTGGCAACTTTATATAGAACCACAAACCTGGTGATCCGAGGGGCCATGCTGTTCTCTGTTGGTGTCTTCCTGGCCCTGGTGCTCAACTTACTTCAAGTGCAGAGAAATGTCACCCTCTTTCCCCCTGATGTAATCAGCAGTATCTTCTCTTCGGCCTGGTGGGTGCCACCCTGCTGCGGTACGGCCTCAGGTATGTGAACCTAACCCACACAGTGAGTGAAGAAAAATTCTGTATGCTTTGTATACATCTTTCTTTTCATGTTATTTGCATGCAGCATGAGTACTTAATACCTCTTGGTACAGCACAGATTCCCTGTTCAGTTAGGTTGTGAATGACATAGACATAGATTGATGTGGCATTACAATGTAATAAAAGATTACAGTTTTAATGTAATGATCACTCTACAGAACAGGATATAAAATGACACTCAACTGGCTGAACATACTATAATCATATAAAAATTACAGAAATGGTTGAGGGTAACCTTGTCAGTTATGATAGGGGTCCCCAACCGCCGGGCTGCGGGCCGGTACTGGTCCATGGATCAATTGGTACCGGGCCACACAAGAAATGATTAATCATTTCCGTTTTTTTATTATCTGAGTCTGAATGATCTTTTATTTTGAAAAATCTTTTATTTTGAAAAATGACCAGATCCTCTCGGTTACATGTCGGCGCTTGCATGCGAGCACACCATGGAGTCACGTTTATTATCATTACAGTATGAACAACAACCACCCCCTACCCACACCCCCCACCTCCCCGGTTGGGAACCACTGAGTTATGACACAAAAATGTATTATTTAGCCATTAAAATCTAATAAAGGCTTTTAATTCTTGCAATGTGTGTGGTTAATATTGGATTATTTCCTGATTTAATCACGTAATAATAAGCTTTGCAAGACATTTTTATGTGATAGTTATATACCATCACCTGGAGACCTATGTTAGCACTGAACTCCTGCAAACCAGCAAACAAGCCAGATAACCAACAAGCAGTGCAGCCCTTTACATAACACAACATAACATGGATGATATTAGTTGCAGCACAGTGAAGCACTCTGACTTCAGAACATGTAGACCGTCTTTTGTTTTACTAAAGACATTGAGGTGGTCAGTAAATTACATTTTCATTTAATTTTTATCATAAAGACAGAAGAATGCTTCCAAATGATTTAATTCATTTTTTCCAAATCAATCTGTGTACGCTGTGATAAAGCAGTTTCTGCCTTGGTAGTGGCTAAAGGAGGTCTAAATAAATAGTGTCATACATTTCTGTTTTGTTTTTTTTTTTCATTTAGAAAGTAGTTAGCCGAACCTCCAGTTAAGACACATGGTATTGCATTGTCCTAAAGACAGGAATTAATTATTTGGCCGACTGTACATTGGACTAACAACCAAAGAAATAGTGATATTTTTATTAAAGCAAAAATAAATTCTCAACTGAGAATACATTCTGAATCAGATTATGATAACAAGAATCCAAATCACTTCTTAAGATTTCCATTCCTTTCATCTAGCTCCTTATAAATTAATCTAACCCAAACTTAAAACAAAAATGTTAAGCAAACCTGTGGGTGTAAAGCTGTGGATAGATATGTTCCTCATATGTGGCTCAGAATAAAGCACAACAGCTTGAGGCTCTCCCTCTCCAGACACACTGTGAATCCTGCAGGAGCCTGTCACTTCTTCTTTGCTAACACACACATACTTACACCTCAGCCCCTGGGGGGAGTGTTACTGAATTGTGTTGACATTGCAAAAATTCATTTGTTTTGATGCCACATTAGTTAGGTCAGAGGTTACCAGCATGTGGGCTATAATGCAAACCACTGCAGTTTATTCTTATTTTCCAACTGGCAGTGTTTGAACCGTGCTTTTTAATTTGCTGTTGGGCTAGAAAATAAAAGTGCCTGCAGTTTCCAATGATTTATCAGTGAATCTGTTCAGAATTGTTATGCTCAATTAATTCATGGTCAAGAAAGTCAACTGGTTCTTGGAGATATTTCACCTCTCATCTGGGAGGCTTCTGGGTCAGCGCATGAAGTGTTTTTCAATGCACAAATACTCTGTAAAGGCATTACTGCGCAT
The DNA here is from genome assembly GCA_037176925.1 of Amniataba percoides. Classification (NCBI taxonomy): domain Eukaryota; kingdom Metazoa; phylum Chordata; class Actinopteri; order Centrarchiformes; family Terapontidae; genus Amniataba; species Amniataba percoides. The sequence goes on along the minus strand of JBAJHX010000043.1, from coordinate 23,426,339 downwards.
GTACAATAGGCACAGACCCTTTCATATAGGAGGCCAGATGCCCAGACATGAGTGTGGCTCTTTATGTCAGTTTATCATATTTACACCTGTTTGTTTGAATATCCAGAAAGAAGTATTAGAAGTCAGCTCTAGAGAGAGGCTCTGGCTTGGGGCCCCTCTGACCACTCAGAGAAGGATGTCCATTAATGACAAAGCTGGCATTCAGTCCCCATCTTCTCCTGTCCACATGTTGGAAGTGTCCTTGAGCAAGATACTGAACAGACCAGAGCTTTGCAGGACCTGTGTGCGTGTGTGTGTGTGTGTGCGTGTGCGTGTGCGTGTGGATGATTGCAGACTCCATTGGAAACAAGAGTTGGGTTGCTATGGTTGCCAACACATCATATGGGCATCCTGCTCCTGTATTGGGCACCTTTTCCATTTCCTTTCTTCTGCCTATTGTCTCTTCATTCCCAATTACTATTCTATTTTGTGTTGGCTCCTATTTTTGCAGAAAGGTAGAAAAGGGCTATATAACTATATGTAATAGTAGTAGTAGTAACAACAGCAACTGTCAAACTACTTTTGTTGCGTGTTGTTTTTCTGTCCTGTAAGTATTCTGTCCCTCTTTTTCCCCTTGCAGCAATGATTGGGCTGTTGTATCCCTGCATCGATAGCCGTCTTGGTGAGCCACACAAATTCAAGCGGGAATGGTCCAGTGTGATGCGCTGCGTGGCTGTGTTTGTGGGCATCAACCATGCCAGTGCTGTATCCTTAAAATGTTGGGATTGCGTACATCTGTTCTTTTCAGTAATTGTATGTTGGAAAAACAAAAAGTCTTTGGAGTAAGTCATTAGTTGTGCGGTCCTTGACCCTTCCTCTGTCAGAAAGTGGATTTTGCCAACAATGTCCAGTTGTCTCTGACTCTGGCAGCGCTCTCCATTGGTCTCTGGTGGACATTTGACCGCTCCCGCAGTGGCTTTGGCCTGGGAGTCAGTATTGCCCTGCTGGCAACAATGGCCACCCAACTACTGGTTTACAATGGAGTGTTTCAGTAAGTTCCTTCACATTTAGTTTGCATATTGATAGGGCATTGAAGCAAATAGATAAAAATGGGTTAAAAGAAACAGATGGAAAAGGAAGAAGATGCAGATTATATACAAAAGAAACATACATAATGACTAATGAAGTGAAAATGAATTTGAAGCAAAACGTCAATATTGAGTTTACAGTAATAACCCTAATTTATCAGTCAGAGCAAAACATAGTTGAAACGTAGGGACTGGTATATAATGTATTAGGGTTTTTTTTGTTTTTCTCATGTCTTTTCCCCATACAGGTATACGTCTCCAGATTTCCTGTATATTCGCTCCTGGTTACCTTGCATCTTCTTTGCAGGGGTGATAACTATGGGAAACATAGGACGGCAACTAGCTTTGGTAAGAAATAGGAATCAGTTCAGTAAATCCGCTTTCCCAAACCTCTGCTGGGTTAGTATTAGATTCACACGTGTAGCTGGACTGTAAAGCAAAAAAGTGTGAGGCATCAGTGTCTTTCAGGGTTGTTCAGTTACAAGAACAGGCCATGAGACTAGATTCAGCTTTCCTGTGTCTAATGTTTTTTCCTTCTCTTGTGTTTTTTCTCAGTATGAATACAAATTCATTCAGGAAAAGACCCATCAAGACTGAAGGATATCTTGGCTCCATCACGCCTCTGCTCAAAATGACAGTACGCTACCTAGCATGAGGCAGGTTATCAGAGAACGTCTGCATGCAGCATAAGACTGGCTGGCCCTGGATGAGCCAATCAGACGTGTCAAAGAGTCCTGAGCTCCTGATTGGCTGCCTTGTGCTTTCTGCAGGACAGTATTTTTGATTGGCTCTTGCCAGTCAATTCAAACTCTGGATGGACGCTTGTTAAATTCTAACCTGAGCTGAAGTGAACAATGCGAGTGGAGTTTGTTGTGTTTTCTTTTCTTTGGTGCAGTTTATCTCTCTTTACCTGGAAAGGGATTAGTGAAGAAGTGTCATTCCTTATATCAGATCAAATGTTTGAATCCATGTTTGAATCCTTTGGCTCTGTTGTGCCAAAAACAATCACACAGGATCAGTTTTAAGTCATTTGTGCTTATGTCCTGGATCTTTGACATCCTTTACGTATCAGGGGAGAAACCACAGCCTAATTAACTTGTACATGTAAAGATGTGCATCTTTATACCAGACCTTTTACTCAGTGTAATTAGCTTATATCCAAATTTACATTTTCTTGATAAAGAAATGATGTGTACTGTCTGCTTGTCAACCCAGGCTGTGAGGGCATGGGCTGTTCAGTGTTCACCTGTAGTGGGTATTTCTACCAGCAATACTTGCCCAGTTTGTCATGGACACGTACAGTATCATCGTCCCATAGATAGAAAAGATAGTACTTCCTCAGTGAATGCTCAAATTGTTTTTGTTAGAAGTGAACAGTACATTTGAAATGTACACAGATTAAGGAAATAAGATGCATCCATACATAAACACTGACTTGAGTTTTCAGAGATTAAGACATTTTCTTTAAAGATTCTCTCAGTGTAGGACTATTAATGTTTTAAATATTTTGATAATTTCAGGACAATATGAATACAAGTGTATTTGTAGCCTTTTCAGATTCCTGATTTTAAAAAAGGCAGTTTGCTTTCCCCCGAACTGCAAAAATGCCAAATTTCCCCAATTATAATCTTCATAGTGCTTAACTAAAACTTGATGGTAGTCTTTTCCTCACCATATTTGTTCATCACTTAAAACATACAGACAGCAGATAATGTCCATAGGTAGAATCAGAATAAAATAAGTCATCCTGGGTGCATGTTAAGAATCTGTATAACTAACAGATAATTTGATATAGACATTTAACATTATGCTTTCTCTTGCTATAAAAGATACTTATTACAAGTGACACCTCTGACACACAACACAGAACAAACAAACTTTTTCTGACATTGGCTGGATAATTCACTATAGGAGCTGATAGATTTTTGATTGAACTACATTCCTGTTAATTTTCCAGTAACAACAACCTACACATGCAATGTTTAGTGTAAAGTCTGTTTAAACAGGGTGCAGGATTGTAGGATTGAGTAAGAGTTATGACATTTTTATAACTTATAACAAGACAAACAGTTTAAACAGTGTTTTTGTTTTCTACTATAATATAGATTAGTTTATGTGGAAGACATGATGGTGAAACCTTTTTTAATGCATTTTTGGTGCTAGTATGTTTTATATCAACATTGTAGCATCTATAACCTATGTAAAATATGAAGAATTATTATACTTCCTAAACTGTTTAATGGGTAAACAGGGACTGATTCATTGCTCTCACTAAAGCAACCTCTGAACCCTAAATGAGCGCAGCTTGTTCTATTGCAGTCGAGATCATTGTGATTGCCTGTGATGCTGCATGTTTCATAGCTCCAGATTCTGACATAAGCAGGTAACTGCAGTGGAAGATGCATGCCTGATGATGGACAATGTGAGTGTTGTAAGGATAAAGATTTGCAGATAAATTGTACTCTAATTTATATATAGAATGTGATAGATTTCCTTCTCCATAGCGGGGCCCACTAGTTTTAATCTTTCAAGGAAAGTCTCAGTAAGATTGAAAATATATATTTTTTTTGCTTTTCTGGGCAAGATAGCACAAACAATAAAACAATCAAAAAGGTCAAAATGAGACAACACAGCATACAGCCAGAGTGTGTGTTTCAAATTTCCATTTCTTTATTCAACACATGGCTGTGTAAAAAATGCAGGCTGTTTCCACGCTATGCACAACTGAAAGAAAACAAAAAACTTTGCACTCCACCAAAAATCATGGGAATGCAAAGCAGTAATTTACAAGTTTAGAATCCAGAAGTCCTGATGTTTTGACATTGTGGTGGAGATGTGAGATGTCCACAATGGATTCTGTGACAGTAACTCCCAGGAACTTCACAGTGCTCATCTCCTCCAACTCAGTTCTGCTATTGTAGAGAATAGTGTATATCATTGTCTCTTTTTCTCTTAAATCAGTGATTAGCTCCATAATTCTGTTGATGTTATACTGTGTACACCATTCTGCATGATTGTTGATTTCCTTATGAACAGCTGTGTAATTCAGCAGATGGTGACGATCTCGTCTGCAGACTTCACAACAAAGTTCTTTCCATGTCAGAGATGGCAGACGTGGGTGTACAGCGAGAAGAAGGCATGGCCAAGCAAGTGTTGAGCACTACAGGTGTAACTGCCGATCTGACCGGTCTGGGGTTTATGAGGAAGTGGTACTCAAGCCCAGAGTGCTGAGCTGGTTTCTCAGGTGCATGGAGGACATAGTGTTGTATGCTGAGATAAAGTCAACAAACAGTATTCTGAAGCAGGTGTTGTCCTTTTCAGGTTGTTTGAAGGCTGAGTGGAGGCCAGTGTATATGGAGTCCTTTAAACATCTATTGGTTCTGATCATTAAGTGGTGATGGTCCAAACAGACTGGGATGTTTTTGATGTGCTGGCAGAGCTATGATTTTTTGTTGAGATCAAAGTGAGCATAAAAGGTGTGCAGCTTGTTTGATATTGGCCTCACACATGATGGGTGTTCCTCCTCTTGTAGTCTTTGATGCTCTGAGTTACTTTAACCTTTTAATGCCAAACGTATATTTGATGACATGATGACATGACTTTTTGAGACCTCAACATCACCAGTGTGACATTTTCTTTCTTGAATATACCTGACATATATAAACAAAATTCTTAAAAATACAAAATAAACAAAAAATAAATAAAAACGCAGAATGTAGCAAAAATTAAACAATTAATAAATATAATAAAATCATATATGCAAATTGATATAATTGTTTTTTCATTTGTCAGAAGGTTAAATAAACACCTTAGTTAAAAACTAGAATTTTCTGGCAATTATTCATGGTTTGGGCTTTACAGGGTTAAGCATATTTTTGGTGTTGTCTCCTTGATTCCAGATTTGAGTTTTGCTCTGACAGTGCTGTGAGTCCTAACCAAAAGACAGCTTTTCTTTATGAATTACAGCCACTATTCTGTCTGTGAGGGCAATATCCCTAAAACAATTCAACCATTCTTTTAGTGGTGGGGGTTCAGGGGAGAATAATGAGTGTAATTTGGTTTTACACTCAGACACCTTAGACCGAAGATTAGACAATGAAGGGCATTCATATAAAACATACCATTACTACATACATACAGAACAGTTTGAATTGTATGAGCAGTGTATTTTGAAACTCCTGTATAAAACATGTGCATACACTTAGAATGAATGTCCTGTTGCATGTTGGTTTTTTAATGGGGTGTTTACTAGCCCAAGAGTTTAGGCACTTTTGGGATTACATTTTTATAAATGGTGGACAACAGTCTAGCAGGGGATGTTTCTGGTTAAATCAGTTGCCCAGTTGACGAGAGGGAAAAGGCCAATTACATGGAATTCTGAGAGCATGGATTGCTGTACTCATTTACAGGTGCAGGAAGCAAGAATATCCAGGAAGAGAACAGCACTCTTCAAGATTCTGTAATGGTGGAGAATGGAGAATGGTTTTACTGTCTTTGTGATCACCACATCTGCTAATGTATGGTGTCACTGGTGATGTACAGTCCTTTTCATTAGAGCAATGTGGTTCTCCTGGGTATCAGCATTTCTGAACATGTGCCAGTCTCCAGTGGAAACAGTCCTGCAGAGCTGCTGCACCTTCAGCTGTCCTCACTTCAGCTGTGCTTGTTCTGATAATTTGACCATTTTAATCCAGGCCAAGAAGAAAGAAGCAGGGAAACATGGCCTTATTGACCAAAATGGGGGCAGGTAGCTGAGATGAACGTTCATGTAAACATGGTCCAGGATATTGTCTCCCCTGATGGGGTTGTAGACATGCTGATGGAATTCAGGTAAAACATTTCTGAAGTCTGTTTCATTAAGATCACCAGCTGAAAAAAAAAAACAAAACAAACAAAAGATCCAACAGTTTTGTCTTGTGACTGCTGATGACCTCATATAGTTCCTGTTATGCAATTTTTTGATAACCTTCTGGTGGAATGTAAACAGCAACAGCGAGAACAGTGTTCTTTTTACATTTTTGTAAAAAGCTAAATGTGCAACAGATATAAATCTTCTCTCTATCCTTGCTTAAAATAAGGCACACATATACCATACTCAAACTCATGACAAACTCAGACAAGCTCAGATTTCATGTTGCCTTGATTGACATAGCCCAGTATCACAGATCAGAATCACTTCAAGCATTAACACTCTCTCTGTCTTTAGACCCTTGTATCAGATAAGAAAAAAACCCTCCCAAAAACACTTTATGTGACAAAAAAACATGGTCGAGCACAGACAAGCCTTAGTGAAACAGAAGCGAATGCGAGAGGTAGAGAGAGATGCAGAGGTTGGCATCTTTGAAGTCTAAAGAAAAGTGATGGTTCTCAGAGAGCTGACAGTTTGTGTATTGTGTGTTGTGTTTACAATGAATTTGTAACACAACTGTGTGCTGATGTACATGCTGATCAGTATATTTATTAATAATTTTACAATTATCAATACAGTGCTTACCACTATCTAAAAGCTATACCATCTGATTTTGAAGTGAAAATATCAATTTCTGTAATCACAACTCCAAAATATAGAGAGTCAAACAATGAAACAAGTTAATTTTTCCTTTTTTAAAACTTTGACTTCAATTGAAATGGAAACAGAAATGAAGGTAAACTCACATGAAATATTTTGCGGGATATAAGATAAACTTAGTTGGCTGTGTTACATTAAAAATCTAAGGATAAATCTGGATCTGGATAAAGCTCCAGCTTATTAAGTGGAGATGGTACATATCCTACACAAATACTGAAACGAAACTGTTGCCATCGCAAAATTGCACACATCAACTGGTACATTGTTCTTTGCTAATGTGGATTAATGTGTCCTGTCTGGTACCAGCTCCCACAGACACAAGCTCTTACAGACAAAAGTAATTAAGATGAATAATCGTGATTTAAAGAGCTTTTGTTTGCATTATTGCTTAATTCCTGGATAAGGACACAGTTTCTCTGTGGTTTACATGAGTGTATGAGGCAATTTGCTGTGTGAATGTTATTGTTCAAGGCTAACTAGCTAGTAAAACAATAGGCGTGATGTGTCATAGCAGTAAGTGCTGCTCCGAAGAGCTAAACTCCCCACCACTAATGAATTCATTAATCTCTCTATTTATTCCTGACAAGCAATTATTGCCTCTCACAGAATGAGGGTCAGGAGGCAAGGTTGAGAGCTCCCACATATTTGCTGAGGAGGAAACATTCAAAGCGAGCCAATTACTATCATCATACACCTGATCCTTGTTTTTTTGTCTTGGTCAACACTTGGATGAACCCATTTTATAATCCTGTGTCTGATGACTCAGGCACTGGATTTGCCTCCATTCAAATGTAGACTTGAGTTAATGTCAGTGTTTGTCACATTTTGTATTGGACTGGGACTGATCTACAGGATGGTAGGATGAGCATACTTTAGCTTTAGTTTGCATTGGCAGCATTGGCTTGTTTGCAGTTTGTGTGTTTTTCTTCTTGCTGCTGTTGCGCCTTAAATTTGTGCCAGAATCTTGAATCTTGAAAACTACAAGACATCAACTTTACTCAGCAACACATGCATTTTTTGCCATTGCATTATAAGTCAATTGAAAGTTTGAATTTTGTTGAGAGTGTATTCTCTGATGTCTGATAACACTGGATATTTATTTAGCTGTCCTTTTTTAAAAGTTGAACATGTCTCTATATTTTGCTGTAATGAAGCAATTGTTGAGACCAAGAAAATATTTCTGACTGCATGGTACAAACACTGCAACACAAGTGGGAGCTCTTTGATTGAATACTGAGTTGCTTGAGCATCTTTTCTGTGTGAAAATCAAGATGACTACATGCAAATGCCTGGGATTCCATAAGTTAGAAAAAATAGCATTTCATCACCAGTGGATGGACATCTTGGGAATCGCTAAGACTTAAAGGGAGCCCTTAGAGGATAAAAGTGATTCTCTATTCACCCTCCAGGGTTTATATTTTCAATGGTGCAGACATAGCTGCAGGTAAATGCAAACCAACATTCAGTGGTGATACACTGGCCTGCTCCACATCAGTATTAGTCTACAATGTTCATCAATTGTGCTTCCACAATAAAACCAATTTAACCTACATTTTTTTGAGTTTTAATATTACCACACCATGTATAAGGAAATGGGAACAGATTAAATATTAACACACAGCTTTACATTTTATAGCCTCATTTTCAGTGCCACCCAATGAAAAATCCTGCTACCTTTTTGACACCCCACGTGAAACTTGCTAAGACAGCCAATGGACCTGGAACTCGTAAAGTTTGACCTTGCACTCGGTTATGTGTTTTTCACACATAGTAGGGCACAATACCTATAAAAGGCACGCTGTAATCGCTGAGGACAGGCCAAATACAATGAAATAGGTCTTAGTGGAAAACCACAGTGCTCCATCTCCAGCTTGTCTCTGAGGGATGACCGTCTAAACCGGAATAAAACCCTGTTAAACGGTGTCACAACATGAATCACTGCCCCAGAAGACATCCATCACTGCTTAAAAGGTGACCACAAATGATCTGTGAACCACTAGATATTGATTACTCATGTGCTGCAGGTGTCAGGTTTAATGTTGCAGCGGCTTGATAGCGTCGCCTCTGACAGCCACTGCCCTAACTCTCCTCTGATAGATTTTAATGGTGAAATATTGATTTCTCTCTGGCCAAGGTCTGCCAGCAAGGGCCAGATCATTTGTTGGGGTAATGCAGGACTCTCTGTACCCTGGTCCCAATCAATCATTTTGACAGGGAGCCTCAAAGAGAAAAGAAAAATTCAGCTACAGTGGATACATCCACAATCAGTACTTACAGGCCTGCAAAGCACAGAGAGAGAGAGACAGAGGAGTGTAGATATCTCCAACACCGGCTCCAGTTAATATGAATACTAATGATGTGTTTATTGAGTGGGAATGCTTAGCAAATCACAGCTGACGGGATAACAGTTGGAGTGCCTGGCGCAGGCAATGAGGATCTTGGAGAGAGGGTCTATATTTTATTTAAGCGTCTCTCAGCTGAGGCTGGGGAGAGAGACTCAGGTAATGTGTTGTGTTACAACTCAGTGGTCGTTCCCCCCAGACGGAGCGATAACAGACTTGCTAATGGGAAGCCATCAATCACAATCAGCCTCCTATTCCACCAGTGTCTCCGCTCTCCTCAGCTCTGTGAAAGGGAGCTGGGATAGAAGTAATAATGGAGTTTTGTGTCCTAGCCGCTGCAGCAGCAGCACATCCAAGAGTCATATTTCTAGCCAAAGCAATAGATGCTTTGCCATGTCAGCATGTCTTTTAATAAGAGAGCCACAAAACGGCCATGAGAAGCAGTTAAGGCCTGGACGAAGCCTTGGGCCACTGGGGGAGAGAAGAATTAATGTGAAGTGAGTCTCAGGTGGGTCAAGCATGTTGGGTGTTTGGTGCCAAAAGCAGCTAATTGGTTTTTCATTACATTCTGTTCAGTCTACTGTTACATCCACAGAGCACAGGCTGCAGACAAAGGAGAAGTGAAGGAAGGAATAAATGAACAAAAAAAGTAAAGCGTTTTTGTACCATAAATCCTCTCAAAGAAAACTTGAAAACATTGATACCAAAACGATTTGACTCAGCCATAAAGATCTTCTAGGTGTAGTGACTGACTGTGTGAAAAAAAGCTGCCTCCTCATACATTTAATTTATTACCAACAAAGAGATCTAGCATACATCATCCAGGAAGGCATTACATCGGCCAGTCAAAGAAATGCAACCATACATTCCTGGTGCATTATTTTCTAACATCAGTATTTTCACTGTTAACCTCGCTATCATTGTAAAACAGATATACACCTAGTGCAGCAGTAGGAATCAATGATGTGTTTTTTTTTATATATTAGTAGTACAATATGGGGTATATCAAAGGAAATAAGAAAATCTAAAAGGCTAACTTTATAATTCAAGCAATTTTTAAAAAAATAAATAGTTTTACAGAGAAGTTATATGTTGTCATAAGTTCAACTAAACTCAACAACCTCCAATAAGGTCACATGTAATATGCAGTGTAAAAGACCTGGGGTGTGATAGCAGTCAGTTCAATATGCACTCACCACAAATTTGTTTTAGGTTTTCTTAGGTAACATGACATTTTTCACTCTAACCTACAGTTATATACATTATACACATTCTCTATAACATATTAACCTAAAACAGTGAAACAGCTCTGTGGACTTGTAGAATTTCTGAAAAATAGTGTAGATGACCAGAAGGGGGCACTATACTACACATCTCCTCAACCAGCCTCATTGGTGTGTCAACCCCTTGAACAATATCTATCTATCTATCTATCTATCTATCTATCTATCTATCTATCTATCTATCTATCTATCTATCTATCTATCT
>JBAJHX010000043.1:23400027-23415863 GCA_037176925.1 Amniataba percoides | reverse complement strand
CTATCTATCTATCTATCTATCTATCTATCTATCTATCTATCTATCTATCTATCTATCTATCTATCTATCTATTTTTAAAAACATATAGTCAGTTATCCAATTTTATTGTTTATGAGCCTCTGTGTCCACTGAATTCCATTCTTAAATTATAATAGTGGGTCTTTATAAGATTACTGCTTTATAATGGGAACTAATGGGATGTCCACACACACACAAAGAGATTTCCAACAGGGATCAAGTGAGGTTAAAGACTTGTAACCAGACTAATGGCTGACTTCCGCCTTGTATTGTTTTGTCATCTTCAGGCTGTCTGCAAGGAACATGCATGTGAATAAAAGTGGTGTCTGCATGTGGCACCACATTCCCATAGAAACCTGGTAGCTTCAGAGCAAATGTGGCTAGACAGGGGCCCCCACCCACACACCCCTGAAACCCAAATATAACAGAGGCCCCTGAATGCTGTCTTCCTTCTAACTACAAGGACTTCACATGTTTATATTGATTGAGCAGCACAACAAACAGTCTTCTCTGTGTCATTGTATTTATTGATGTATATTACTCTGCAAACAACAGTTTAATTGTTGGAAATTATCAAAAACATTGTAATCTTAGGCTGTAACAGTGTGTCTTGAACAAAAAGGAAGGGGTTTCGTGTGGTGCACATCAGCAACTTCTATTTAGTATGGCCACATCCACAGACCACAGAGTCACACACATCAAAGTGAGGACTTTGTGTGAGGGGCAACAATGGTGTGGTCACACATGATGGGCTATGAATTGTTCAAGTCCCTGAATCTCCACAGACATCCAGCCAGTGGGGATCCAACAGGCTGGGGCTCTGCTGCGAAGACAGGTCAAGACCAATGTCAACAGACTGCACAGACTCTGACTTTAGTATAAACATAGTCATCTATTGAGTTAAGAACTTAACAATAACACTTGACAGAATTAAATATCTGCAGGGTGAAAATGCTGCTATCTTTGAGAAGATTTTTGGTATCCAAAATACTGTAGTATTTACTCATAATTGAAACAACCATAATTAGAAGACATAACTAAATTATTTCTAAACAGTGGCCAAGAGGAGTCAAGGGACTGAAGGTGTTTTATCAAGACACTCATCACTGTAGCCAAGAAAGCCCTCCTCAGTGTCTGCTGCCTGAGCACAAAGGCAGACTGTCCTCCTCCTCAGGCAGAAAGTGATTTTGTGTCTAATCACGTACAACATTGTCATCATACAGTGATTTCCTGCCCTGACACAAACTCCACAGTCACTTGGTCATGGAGGTCAAACCGAATTTTCTCAGAGAGGGTCTGAAGATTCAAAGGCAGTGTCACGGTTCCCTTAGTGATTTCGACTCCCTCGTGTTGGGAAGCTAAATTGCAAGTGAAGATGAAGTTCCTCGCTGTGGGATGTGTGTGGACCAGTGGTTTGAGTTTGTGGGTCAAAATCAAAAGGTCAACGCCCTTGAGGACTGCACACTCAGGAAGTGGTGTGCAAACATCATGTCACCTCTGGATTTTTACATGAAACATCTATTTGTCTTTCTTTACTGCATCTTGATATTGACATGTCCTAACATAACTGAGGTATATTATCCAATTCACTGAGACGGAACTTGAAAATAATTTGGTGTTGCTGATGTTGGGCATAATGGTGGTAGGTGGGCTTGATTTCATCAAGTAAGTACTGTGTTTTCATCCCTAACGACTGATAAGGTCATTTTTAAGTGTTCAGACTTATGGATCAAATCTGTGCAAAATGTGACTAAAAAGTGAACTTTGTTTTTACATTTATGGAATTATTATCCATTTTTCCTACAGCAAATAAATCTAATAAAAAACATAAACAACATATTTTATTGTCCACTATTTTTAGACAAAATATATTTAAAATGAAATAATAAAAAATCATGTACATTGGAGAAATGAGCACCTGTCCTCAGTATATATAAAATAATACAGCACTGACAGTTTTATATGTCTTTTGATCTGAAAATCACCAAAACAATAATTAGAAAGATGCCCTCACACTTTTTAGTTTGACTAGTTAATTTATTTTCAGTATCTAGTGTTTTAGAAACCAAAGAAGAAGAAGAAATATTGTATTTTTCCAATGTCAGAGTCTGATAGTAAGTAAAGGCTCAGTACTGGTGTTCAGCAGGAGCTCAGCTCTGTCTCACTGCTTGCTGCTGTTTCTCCAGTTCCTTCCCTCTTGTAATGTCCGCACACTGCTGCCGTCCTGTTAGCTCGTATGCTGACGGACACACATGACATGCTAAATCAGTGACGTTATTCGACATGCTTGCTGACCAAACGGATGACATGCTAGGGTCCTAATCCTCGGTTTGAATTGCTGTGTGCTCCGTGACTAAATGCTCTTGGTCAAACACAAATCAGTAGTGTGTAATCCACTTAGCTGTGTGTGTATGTGTGCGAGAGAAAGATGGATGTAGAAAAGAGAGCTAAAGAGAGAAAGATCGTGTATGTGTGTGGTCCAGCATAGCATAACATAGCAGCTTCTAAGCTGCACATGGCCTAAAGATCACGAGGTAGCTGGGGCAGGTAAGATGGCAGCTTGCAGATGCCAACTTAGTTTTTCTCCATTCTCTCTTCCAACTGATCACAGTTATTGTTAGGTTGTAAAATTATAGTTAAACTGCAATTAAAGATGAGCTACTGGATACTTACTGACAATAAATATAAAGATGTTGAATGGTTAACTGAGAAATACTAAACAGTTTCTGTATTGTTTCAACAACTGGAAATTACACCTTGCTTACACTGTTAAATCCCTAAAAATACTGAGATGTGACATCACATATTGGCTCATAACAGTTTCATTAACTTCTGTCTCGCGCTCTTCCTTTGTTTTTTTTCATCAGTCAGTTGAATGACAAATGATTATTTTTGTACAAGAAAATACTATTGCAATGGACTGATTCTTGGACTGATTATTTCTTCTTCCATATGAGACCATCTTTTAAGACATTCACAGAGGAAGCTAGTGAAACACAGTCAAGAGTCCCTTTATTTTTCTCTGGACATTTGGAGTGAACCATACTCATTGTGTTGCACATACGCTATTTATTTCAAATGCTAGAATTTTAGAACTTTGTATTTTCACACAAAATGTCAGTGTGAGTTTGAATAAGGATTTTCCCCTTAAAACCTAAGGAAGATTAATAAACTATAATATATACATTTTAGTAAGAACAATTAAATCTCATTTTCCTGTGTTGCTTGTCTCCTCAACAGAAAAACGCAGCAAAACATGGCAGCCATACAATGTGAGCATATCTGTACATTTTTGCGTCTAAGGTGCAACTGCCTGTGCTCTTTGACCATCTTTCATGAATATCAAAGTATTCAGTGGCACTTAAAGGGTTTAACACTGTGCTTAATCCCTTCTACAAGTCCCCAGAAAAACCAATTTAGCTGCCATAAAGGGGCCGCCTCTCCCTCTACCTCGCCTTCTCGACTCTCTTGCCTCTTCCTCTATCCCAATGATGGAGATTAGGCTTATTAAGAGGGCTTATTGTCTGTGGTGTCATGGATACCCAGTGATTACACACTCTGCGGCTGCTCCTCCTCTGTTTGCCCTCAAACCTCGCAGGGATTCATTGCCTCCAAAGTCAAATCAATTACCCCCCCTCCTCCTCCACATTCACCTCTGATATCGTGCCAGACAGGCTGCACACTTCATTGTCAACAAGCCTGGATGGCAAAGGGAGGGGAATATTTGAAAAGAGACTGTGATTGGGATTGCAAAGTGTGAATTTCACAAGGGGCTTATCCTATCTTCCAGGATAGAAATATTCCTCTCTGGTTTGCTGCTGCTGATTCATTCCCATCCACATTCAGATTTCTTTCATGAATACACATATGACAATAGGTAATAGATTGTACTTTTCTATAATATGTACAAAAATATGCAGATAAAAATACATTTTAAACAATTCATTTACAGACTGACTACATTTAGGAAGCTGTTTTATTGTTTCTGGTCATCTCCTTCTTGCATAGACTGGACATGAATGAAAAATCTACTTCCTGAATTGGAAGTGATTTCACCTCTGACCTTGTTGTTACCACCATGGTTATGAGACAATGATTTGTGTTATTCAGGAACCCCCTGCTGCCACTGTATACTCACTGCCTGAATGTTAAGCCCTGGGCAAGCCTGTGGGCCTCTCTGGAGCCCTGGTGGACCTGGTCTTAAGAGAGATGGGAGGGGGATAGGCTTAAATGTTTCTCTGCAGCCACAGCATTTGACCCCAGCTGCCCCTTTGAAACAGCTGGTGTCTTCCACTTTTTCACTGGTGTGAGTATTTCAAGGAGGCTTTTTTAAAAAAAAAAAAAAAAAAGCAGCACTAGACATGTATTATCTCCTCCTGTATACCTTCAACACTCACAAATAATAAAAAAAAATGGCATGGCCAATGTATCTAGCTACTTACTGTTTCCAACAGTGTTGGGGCACTCTTTTGCAGCTGTGGGGTCAAAAGCGTCCTGAAGTGTGACACTGGTTGTGCCTGAGTCAGACCTGTAATCCCCTCCAAAGCAGAGTCTAGATCCCTGGCGCACCATCACATTGGCTGTAAAATTGTTGAAACATCTCGTGAAAGCTTGTTGACCTTGAACTGTTAACTGTGCCAACCTCCTGAAAACAGTTTCTTTGAAACGCTCTCCAGGCAAGCACATGAGACTGTGAGGATGAACAGTTATGACAAACAGAAGGCTAAGCAGGTGACGAAGACAGAGACACGGCGTAGGAGAAAAACAGAAACGCAGGAAGAGAAACTGAATGTATAATTGACCCTGAACACAAAGGTTTGGCTTTGTATGTGAGGAAACAGAGGCTCGACCAAAGTGGGACCAAGAGGAGTGTAAACGTACGTGTATGACCAGACAGCAAAATGGTCTGGAGCACAGGAGACCCTGGACACTGATAGGCACTTGTGAAGCCTCTTTAGCAGGTTAGCTTTGACATAATTAAAAAGATAAACCTTATGAGCAGGGCACAGAGATAAGGGGTGTAATGAGAGCGAGCAGGGAGATCATCCAATGAGAGGAGAATAGGGGGGGTTAGAGGGCGGTCTCAGGGGAAATAAACCCTAACCTGTCAATCATCTGCCAGAGATAAGTGCGGATATGGAGCCCCAGAGCAGATTTAGGAGAGCATGATCTGTAGCTTAATGTAGTCAGGAGTCTTCTTCAATGAGGTGTTTTAAAGTGAGGTGGATCAAACTACCAAGAAGATTTGCACTGAGTGCCAAGTCTGATCACACAATACATACGTTTAATCAACTACAAGAGTTCTTTCTCTGGACTGTGTGCAAATTGAATGTTTGGATATGTGGTTATGGTGATTCACAATCCACACACAATCCAAGTCATCCAGATCATCTGAACTCCAGAACATGTTCACGTTTTGATTTATTACATAAATAACCTAAATAAAGAGGGTATGGTTCAGATTTGGTTAGGGTTAGGTTGATTTGGAAACCAAGACAGTAGGTTAAACCTGCAATAACTGCCGGCAATATAATCACTTTCCAAGCCAAAATGGCAACTTGTTAGTGCACAGTTTCACATCCAATAGATGCAAAATAATGTCATTAATTACGGTCATGAGTTTTCCTTTTGTTTTACTTGGTAAATGTCATCTAAATATTTACTCTCATTTTAATATAATATGTAGTTGCTAAATGCTCCACTGCTCAATAGCTGCTTTGTCTGTCTGCTTTTTGGTGATGGGCTTGTGGTGTACTGCGTGCTTATCAGAGCTTTATTTGCTTCTACCATAGGTGAAAATGATGCTATGAGAGTAGACATGCAGGCCAGAAAAGAATACACAATTAGCTGAAAGAATAGAAAGATACGTTGCTGAGCTGAGAGCCCAATGGACAATCAACTGAGAAGTTTCTGCTCATTCATCATTGTGAGGAACACTTTTCACATTACACATACACATACACATTTGATCCATTGTTGTCAGAAACAGTTTAATCTTGAAAGTTAGAGAAAGATTGTGGTAATGATAATAACAAAATATAATAAGGTCTAGTCCAGTGAAATGCAGACTTTGTTCTCTTCATATGCCGCATCACGCCCCTGCACTCCCCTGACCTCTTTTATAAAGGACACATTACTTTCAGCATATGCACTGAAGATTGGCATTGTACATGAAATGTGAGTTGTGTTAACTTCCAATATCGATGTAATTCCTAAGATCTGGACTGTGTAGCCCAGGATTACTAACAGCTTTCCCCCCTTATTTTGGGGGCATTTAATACCTTGATCATAGTTGGTAAGCAGTTGAAGAAATTAGTACTCCTGGTAGTAACCCCTGTGCTATGGGGCATACTCCTTGAGATAAGCTTGTTCCCTGTGTTTTTAGGATGCAACTGTAATACAAGCCACAATCTTCTTATCACTCACTTTTCCTCCAAATCCTGGATTATTATGACTGAAATGAGCGCTGGTCTGTGTGCTGCTTTAAAGGGACTTCAGCATCCAAGTGAGCTTTCAGTGATCCAGTGCTCCTAGCAGGAGTGTGGATGTGTGTTATGGCCCAGAAAGAGTCAGTGTCTTCATGGCTTGCAGCTCTGCCTCTAACAACGGCAGCTGCACAGCCCTCACAGCTGTGTAAATAACAGACATGTATTCGTATAGCGAATAATTCCCACCCTTCAAAACACACATATAACAATCTGTTCCAGTTGCAGACGTATGACTCTCTCCCACTCGGGTGTGTAAATGATCTGGGAGCACATTGTGTTTTCCTGCGCCAGCCTACCATGTGAGCCCGGCACAGGCGGGTATCTTGTGATTGACAGTTAGCTCGTCTCTGCGACACTCCACTGCTCGTATGTAGAGTTTAGAGCCGTGAACGCAGGCGTCTCCTGTGAAATGCTCCCGCTCTCTCCCTCCTCCCTTCTGTCTCTCTCCCTCTTCTGTCTTTGACACCCCCGATTAGAAGGGAAACCTGCGTGCAGAGAATGCATCTCTAACAGGAACAGCGTGTGGTGCTGTGAGGTGGAAAGTGAGCTCTCTTGTTACTGGGTCTGCAGTAGAGGTTGTTTACATGAGCACCTGAGAAGGAACAGGATGTATAGCCTGACAGCTGGTGCTGCTTCATCTCATGAAAAAATGCCAGAGGAGGAAGCCATGATGCCTCCTTGCATGCCCCTGTGCCCTACCTGCTAGCACCAGAGGAGGAGGAGGAATTTCCATGCTTTTGTTTGACACGAGAACCCAGCTTTCAATTTACAGGTGACATCAAAGAGAGCTTGAATTCTGATTGTTACATCCATGATATCTGACACATCTCACACTTACAATGTTAGTTCTCAGAAAATGTTTGGTTGTAACTACCAAACAGTTTTATGCTATAAAGTTGATTAATCAATTAATCGAGGTGAGAAGCCAAGGGACAGAAAATAAATAACTAATTTGATAATTGTCATTTTCCATGGAAAACACAAATGTAACAATTTGCTGCTTTTTCTTTGAATTATTGTAATAATTTTGAGGTTTGGATTGTTGGTTGGACAGAACAAACATTGTGAAGTATCACACTGGGTGGCCATTGTGACAACATTTCTCACTGTTTTCAGGAGTAATTGATCAGCATTAAAATCTACACTGAAAAAAAAAATTGCAGTCCTATACAAAATAACTGAAATGGGTTCCACCTCAACCATCTACAGCAGTAAAGCTGCATTTACATTAATGCATGGGTGATAACAATTTAATGATATAATATATAATAACATGGACTATGAATATTTTTACTTTCAATACAACTTCACCTTCAATTCAGATTTAATTATCAATTCTACAGAGCTATAAATGAAAAATTTAGCACCAAATATTTTTTAATTCAAATGAGGATTTTTTTGTGCCATTATAAAAAAGAATGTAAAAAGTAAAAAAAAAAAAAAGCATTTCTGTATGTATGTATGTATGTCCAAAAATATGTAGAAAAAATATGTCTTTAAACATGTTGTATGCTTATGTATAATCATGCTAATTGTAGAGTGAGATATCATTAATGAGACCTTCAGTTTCATTTCACTGTTCTCTTTATGGGCTCAATGGTATTGATGTAATGGAGACAATATTTAACAATCTTGCTTGAGCTCTTGACAGATAATTAGCATTGTTTATCAACCAAAAGAAGCCATGAAGATGTTGGAGAATCTCTCATCCTAATGAGATGAGTCCTTTCTCAATCTACTGTCCCTTTGTCCAAATGAGGAACATTTAAGCATCACAACTGAGGAAATAGTGACTAAAAATATAAACTAGAAGAAAAAATCATTACTTCAGATTTCATCATTATTTGACACTTGTGTTGATGAGCTATTTTATTGAAAAGAAGTAGCATTTGGAATCAACACGTCTATAATTTTTTAGTCTTGGCTTAATGTACCAGCATCTGAAAACTTGTCTATCTGAAGAAATGCTGAGCCAAAAGCCCTGAGTCACTCAGCTGAACTCAACGTCCTCTGGGAACCAAGTTTATCTGTACTGTCTGTCAAGAGTTATTTCAATTGTGCTCTCGGAATCACAAACTGTTTTACTCTAAGTACTAAATTTACAGCAGACAGCCTTGTTGAATTAGTCATTTCTGGGAACTCGGAAGGATCTTTATTATCCTGTTTATTGTGGTTTGGCATGCTTTCTTTTCAGGGTATCAATAGTTCACCATTTAGCTTTGCTTAGTTTTAATCTATGAGTTATAAAAAAAGGGTTAAAAAGGGGAAAACCATTTAAGATAATGTGTACCATTATCAGTGCCAAGAGTAAATTTGGGATATACAAATCAATCAAACAGATTTTTTGCTGCATGTATATTGATGACATCACAGTCATAGACAACACATTCATCACTACGGGAAAAACACAGTACATTTTATTGTATGAGCTAATTGCAGCATTGTGGCAATTAATTTGACCATGAACGTAATTAAATCAGTAGGATTAGACCAATGTGTGGAGCTGATAGTGAGCTTAAATCACCATTACAAACATTCTGTTAAATATATCATGACGATGTCTGCAAGTTTCAATTAATTCTTAAAGCAAAGCTTCAATGCCACAGTTTCAGTTGAGCGGTGTTTCAGAGGCTTTTCTACAATTAAAGCTTTTGATATAGAAAAAATCTTTTCCCTAAATAATTTTACAGAAATATATTTGATAAACATGATCCACATCTGTTCAGTCCTACTGTGTACAGTTTGATCTTAAAATATAATCCCACACAAGAAACCTCCTGTTCTCAAAATGTAACCTTGTGACATAGCTCTATTCTTGGATCAGGAGACTGAGCCACTCATCACCAGGACATCGGTTACATACGTATTATCTGTACATTGGCGCCTCAAACAGAGGATTTCACAGCCAGAGTCGGTGTGGATGACATAGCCAGTGTGTTATGTGGCCTCTTGCCATGCTAAAAGCACAATAGCGAGTGTGGGATTGATAATTTATCTTCTCTCTGCACCTCTTGGCTCCTAAAAGGGGAGCCGCGCACAGTTGCTCCACAATGATACCAGAAACTGATGCATTATGGATCAGGATGGATGATACTCTCCTCTTCTCTGAGTCTGGAAAAGGGGCGACCATTGTACACAGAGAACTATATTATATGATGCATATATTTAAACAATTAAATGGATGAACAGATGAGATAATGGAGGCTGGTATACATTCACTCAGTCTGGACTGAACAACACAATGCTAATTTTACGACCGGAGTTCTTTATTTCTACACTGGCTCTTCAAGAAGGCTGAAGCTGAAGGAGCTATGTTGGGGAAACTGTAAGCTATCCTGTGTTTTTTTAAAGGTAATCTGAGTCCTTAATGTTAAAGTTACATTTTCTTTCTGAAGCAAAATCTATGTTTTTTTACCTTTGGGGCCACTAAATTGATCTCTTGTTTTTGCATATATACCTGTCTTACACAGATCCAGAAATTGTGTGTGGCTCAGCCTGATCTGACATGCTAATCCTCCATCGTGCCACTAGAAAGTGCTCTTCAGCAGCTTTTCATTTCTTTTACTCAGTCCCTCTGCTTCTGCACTCCATCCCTCCGTCATATCCCCATCTGTCTCTCTTTGCACTTCTACTCCAGACTCTGCTCCTCAGACAAAGTTCTGCTTCTAATTTTGCAGAAGAGGCAGAGAGAATGTGATTTAAGTGTGAAGAAGAAGACTGCAGTCTGTACCTCTTGCACTGCACACCATCCCCAGGGTCTTTTTCTCTGTGTGGTCGATGAACACACAGGAAGAAAGGTAATGTGTCCGCTGGGAGCCTCTACTCGCAGTACAAGCTTCTTCTTCCATTTGTATTCAGATGATCTGGCTCAGAGGTCAGCATGTGTCTGTGCTCTGAGGTATATTTTAAGCAGGTACAAGCCATTAGACAAGGATCTTTCACTGCTACAGTAATTTTCCCATAAGAAGTTTAAAATATCTAAACTGATCAACTGAACTCTGGAGGAGCACAGCGCTCAAAATAAAAGTGTACTAGTGACTGAGAAAAAAACGAAAGCTGTTTGCAGTGATTCCCTTTAAGCATCTGCTTCACAGTACCCTCTATCAAAGAGGCTTCCAGTGAAGACCGAGCCTAAATCACTGACTGCTGTTGTGTCATAGAAGACAGACCACTTCTACTGGCCAAACACCTTGAACTGTTCATTCCTGCCTATTGTGCTGGACAAAGCCTGGAAAGCATGATGACTCCTGGATAAAAAGATTCCTTTGTTGTACTGTATTGTCGCTGGCTTAAAATGTAAGATCCAACCATTTTGACAAATGACTTTTGGATGGACTGACATTATGTTAAAATTTATCTTTTGTGCTTGACTATAATATATTTCAGTTTGAGGGGATAGCCATTGTGCCAGGGCTTAGATAAATAAATTAAAAGCTATGCTCCCAGCACACTATTGGGTTAAGTAGCAACTATGCTGATTCATTGTAGTAAGTAGTGAAAGAAAATGTTTGGCTCTCATATCTGACAGTACCACTTAGGTTAAGTTAGTGATGAAGGTTACAGGCTGAGACAGTTCCCACTTCTATCCTCTTGCTTGAATTAAATGTTTTCTAACAAGCTAAAAAAACAAAAAGCTGAATTCATATCCAAATTTCAAAGATGTCTAAAGTTGAAATATCAATACGAGCATTAGAAAAGAGGTCAGTGTGAAGCAGGGAAATCTCACCATCCAAAATGAAAACTATGACTAAATGGAGAAACAGTGCCCTACTTCAGGGTGTGATTTAGATTCTTTACCTATCTAACTAATAAGCAGGGTTTTTATGATAATATTGTAATCTCCCGTTACCTCTCAGTTATTAAAATGAAAGTAACAGATTTATCAACTCATTGCATCTGACAAGATGAAGCAACAAAACAAAACAATGAAATAAATGAGAAAAGGGAGACCTCTTAAACTTAGGAATCGCTTGCAACCAAAATATGCTATCGTCATCCAAGTGCAATAAGGACAAACTCTTCTTTAACTGCTTCAAGTGGACTTTTTCTGCTTCTTGTTCTCTGCCTCTTCCTCTTTTTCCTTCTCAAAACAATCAAACACAAAAGCAGGCCCAATGACATGTATGAAAAGTAAGCCTATCTTACAATCTTATCTTACAGCAAAAGAAATGTTGTTTCATTTGTGAATGACTGCTATACTTACTGATGAGAGGTCATCTGTTGCATTACAGTACCACAGAGTAGAGGATAGCATATGAAACATCAGCTGTTAAAACATGGTAACAATACACAACAAAGATGGCAACGATAAAAAATATTATGACTTGCACTCACTTACACTAAGATATCTTCATTTCACTTACTAGAAGAGAATACTATAGGGATTCCAGTGTGACTGAAAATTCACCTTTGTAAAAAGACAAAGTGAGGTGCCAAAATGAATTAATAGAGTCAATGTGCTACATTCAACAAAACAGAGAGATTCATTGTGACATGTATCGAGGAGTATAGGTCCTCCACCATATTGATACATGAATGCTGCGATGCCCCTGTGTCTTCTCTAGAGTAATAAATGTTAATGGCACATTATGGAGTCATTGTACAGCGAGTCTTCATTTAGAGCCACATATGAGATGAACTAAAGGCCAACTGTTTTAGGGTGTCCTGTCTGCTGACCTGTAATGCCCAATCCATTCTGATTAATTGGATCCTTTAACAAGCATCCAGTGATAATCATATGCACTCCGGAGGGAGAGGTGCAGGATGTTAGAATGGGTCCCCTGTGGAGCGCTGCTTCACTCTCCTCAGATCCCTCCAGGAGCCCCCTGAGAGCACTGCCGCCCCCCGCACACATCGAGGAGGAGCAGCAGGCTGTGCTGAAATTACCACAAAAGATGGCTGGACCTGCTCTCCAGGGAGGGGAGTGCAATGTTGTAACTCATTCAGATGATAAATTGTTTATCAGGCTGCTGTTGGTGTGTTGAAGCATTTTATATGGAGCAGTTCAGTCTTTAGTCTTTTAAGTCTCCATTAATATTACGATAAGAGGATTCTTTATTTTTTATCATATGTGAAACTGTGAAACAGTTTTGTCTTTGTAAATTAAAGATGACTACACTGACTTTAAAACATAGATCCAAGTCTACTATTACTACTACTGCTACTAATAATAATAAAGTTTATTGATTGAGAATGAATGTATGAACTTCATATGTTTTTGCAAGTAGCAAATAATGTATATTGCAATATTTTTCCAAGTTTTGAAAGTTATATATGAGAGTAAATGGAAGGATAGTCATTATATGGCATTATTTGACCATGCAGGTTAAGTCTCCCATTGAGAGCAGAGAGCAGTGATGGATTCAATTACTCCTCCTTTGTCCATTCAACAAAGAACATAATTAGCACTAATGGTGATAGCAGCAGCCATAAACTCAGCTCCTCCTCCTCTCTCTATCACACACACACACACATGCACGCGCACACACACACACACACACACACACACACACAACAGATTCACGCCATATTCAGCTTCTAACAAATATAAACGCTCAGTTAGTTAAACGGTTGAACCGCTGTTGAAGATATAGTAGCCAGGAAGGAACAAAAGGGTAATTTCAAGACTAAGCATGTGCATATTTGGGCAATGGAACTCTCATCAGTTAAGTCTGCAAATGTTGCCGGTCTTCTCAGTGCAAGAGCCGAAATGAGCCTCTTTGATTAGAATCAGCAACCTAACCGATCCCAGTCACGGCCTTTCATTCAGCATGTGAATAATCCTAGCAATCCTTCTCTGTCTGGGCAGTGATAGCAAACTCTTTTCATTGACTGGCATAATAGTCCTTCTGAAACCTGTTAATTACTGTGATGGTAAGATATGGATAGGACACTATATGGATGGTAATTGAAGAGATGTGTGTAACCACCCCCACCATTATTAATCTACATAATTTCCTCTTTCATTTCATATTAATTGGAATAAAATGCTTGCTACATTAGCCTGATAATGAAAGGCAATAATCTACCAAAAATGAATAAGAGCAAGACCTTCTCTGCAGGTTCAAATTAATTAAATTCCTTTTTAGCCATATTTCATTAAAATGCTCTCATTTCAGGCCAGTCAGTATCAGGCTCTTCGTCATTCAAGAGGCACTGATGAGAGGAAAAAAGGTGAATTGTTGAGAGAACCCAACTGTCAGCGAATTTAGTTCCAAATTAATTATTTCAGCCTGATAACCCTTTTCATCTCTTTTGACTCACTTTATAGAAAGAGCCAATTAATTATGTCAAACATGCTCTCTCCTTTTGCTCCCCAGAGTGGGCAGGCAGGCTTATGGGGATGTTTACTGTAGGAGGATGGGGTGGTGAGTGATGGGTGTGTATGTGTGTGTGTGGGTAAGGGGGTGTTAGGGAACAGTCCGCCCCTAATCTCGACACACCTGTCAGGCATACAGCTCGTTATCTAGGCACTGAGGGCCCCGGCTGGTTTTGTCAGGAGCCGGGTTCTAACAACAATCCAGGGGAATGTGTTGCAGTTGCTTAGTTGAGCAGCACACACACATACCCTCTCCAGTACACACACACACACTGTCCACTGTGAGACAATTCACTCAATTTGCCCACCACACTCAGCAGCAGCCTTAATGAGCTTGGAGTGGAGAAGAAGAGAAGAAGTGAATGTGGTTTCTGGTGTAAAATGCACATTCGCATTTTTATTTATGCCCATACAACAGCATGTTCTCATCATTGCGGACATGTTTTGGCGAATCTCAAGGTGGGTGGAGTAGAAAACAATTTATGGTACTCAGTAATGATTCAGATGAAATGATGGCACACACTTTAGGACAGTCTCTCCTTCAAAGTATTCATGATGTGTACTCAGTTGTTCACCCAAAAAGTGACAAAGGTTGGGTGAAAAATAGCACTACCACTATCACTACCTGTAATACATCCCGATGTCAGTAACTAGTTGAGTAACAGTGAGCAGGCAGTAGAAATAGTTTGCAGTAGGTGTCTATCTGAGAAGGTCACTGTCTCTCTAGTTTGTATTTTCAACCCTCTTAGTGAAGGAACTACATCTGTAATGAATTCCTAAAGCTTTACCCCCTCAGTCGTGTTTGTGACGGATGTGTGAAGGACTGGTAAGTGCTGGCCTCACACCTTGGTGCTGAGTGACTGACGTGACGTGACACAAAAATGAGAGCGTGACAACTGGGCTGTGTCCACAGGCCTTTGGAAAAGTACTAGAGAAGACTGTGACACCTGGAGCAAGATGGGGCCTAAATTCACAAAAATCAGCCTAGCAACATCGCTGCAGGCAACACTCCACTGAAGAGCAGGATTCAAAAGCCTCCAGTTTAAACACAAGGTGTGTAATTCTTTTTGAGGGAAAAAAGGTGGGAATTCACGCCCTTATCCTAGAGGCTATTCTTACATAGTTGCTATGGCTGACTACACTTTGTCAGTCTTTGGGAAAGTAATGGGCAGCATCGGGAGAACACTATACACCAATCTGGGGACACAGAGGGGTCACCTAGGTATTGACTCAACATCTGTGTATCTGTCAGCGTTCAATCATTATATTTTATTATATTATATGTCTCTGAAAACATCATTTATGGCTGTTGACAGCTTTGTCTTGCAGTGTTATATGTGCACATTTATATATAGCATTCATTTTGTTTGTTTCCTCCACTTAGAAGCAACAAATAAGCTGTAAACACAACACTGACATGACAACAACTTCTAAGGACATCTTATCGTAATGCAAACTTATCTTAACCCTTCATGATGGCTAAAGGTACAAAGGTAAGAACTGTAGTTGCAATAAACCAGGACTTTCGTCTAGGTTTTTGGACTACCCTATTTATAATATTTCATAATAAATGCTGGTTTCAAATGTTTTATTTTTGCCATGAAGAAAGATATTGTAAATGTGAACTTCAGTGGGCCCTCACATTTTTGGACAAAATAACACTTCTTTACCAAGCTCCTCAAATCTATTTTTGGTCTTCCTGTCTGGAGTTTGAGCGGCAGCTGTCCTAGAGCTCTGAAATGATAGAGCATGGAGGACCGAGTGCAGGTGGTCTTGCTATTTTCTTTTTTACGAACACTGTGCACTTAATATGAAATGCAGGCTGACATCAAAGAACTCAAAGAGCTGCTGGGAGATCCTGAAGACAAGAGAACCAAGAGAGGATATAAGGAAACAACACAGCCGACCACCAACTTCAAGCCCAGCATGAGCCAACACTGCATATGCACACACACACACACACACACACACACACACACACACACACACACACACACACACACACACACACA
>JBAJHX010000043.1:23384135-23394798 GCA_037176925.1 Amniataba percoides | reverse complement strand
AGCGCAGCTTCGTAGCTTACCAAAGTCGTACTAAAACATTTTGACAGATTTTTGAGCGCCATGTACCACATAAAATCTGTTTGCGGTCAGTAAGCACAACCAGAATTCATACATAAGGCACACAGGATTATAAAGTGCGCGGTTGATTTTTGAGAAAATTTAAGGATTTTAAGTGCGCCTTATGGTCTGAAAAATACAGTACATTAATTTTATGATTGTGTATTATTAGCAAGTAGTACATGTATGTTAAGGTTTTGTATGACCAAATACTTTTGTGGCTAGAAGTTTTAGTACAACTTAAAGTAACAAATGCCTGCTGCCTGTCTGCTGCTTGTCTCGAGGACCACACTTACTCATATAAACACTGTGATACAGCTATGAATGCAAAAAGATAGCTGGTTAACCCTGCTCATAAATAACTTATTAATTTGCTTTCAGGCAAATTCCTCTCAATACCCAAACAATTTATAAGTGTCTCTCAAATATTTATAAGCCAGGGTAAGTGGGCAATTTGTGCCTGACTAATGACAAGAGCATTCGCTCTAATTACACAAGTTGAAATGGGATTAGACAGTTTTTATTTCTTAAAGGCCATTGACTGGCATAACCACCAGCGTCAGACATTCAACGCTGACAGGAATGGAAGCCGCCATTACACGCTGCGCTAATAAAAGTGTGTCGTTTAATTAAGGCTAACGTCTCCTCTCATAATAAAGCAGCGCGCTTGAAGACCGTGCCTGACGTATCAAGAGATTTGTACTTACACCCCCGCACGTAATTAATAAGACAACAATATCGCAGAGCGCCTGTGGTTCCGAATTGGAATTGCAGTGCTGGCAAACACACAAAGCTGCTAATAAACAATATGGAAATTGGCCTCACTGATAACCTCCAGAGGGTTTGAGATTCACACACACTTGTGCAAAATTTGGACAATGGTTATGAATACAGAGTGCTTCAACCTTGTGAAAGTGGCATAGAGAACAGCTTAAAACCCTGGTTGATAGTTCAACATTTATTTCAGTCCCCCAGCAGTGGGACGTGGCTCAGAATCTGAGAAAGGCTCCCCCAGTTCACACCATACAACCAAGACAGAAGGTTATTGCTGATATGGTGAGGCTTTGAGGGCCATTATCAGACACCACAAACAATTAAGGGTGTCAATAATGAGAGAATAAGAGGGGCCTTTTGTGGACAGCCTTTTGTGGCAGAGGCCCCTCTGGCATGAAAAGACCTAGACACACTGTTGGACCTCCCCCTCGCCGATGTAGTCATTAGTTAGTGATAAGCCCAGGGAGGTGTCGCAAAGAGATAGAGTGCGAGATCCAATTTAGGAGGAAAAAAGATGTGGTGGGTGTCTGTAAGCCTATGGTGTTTATAATACTCTTACATGAGGAAAAATTTATAATCAAGATCAAAAGATATTATTTCCCCTTTCAGTGTAGAACTGAGACAGCACATTGCCTCAACACATAATATGTAATATCATGACTGCTTTCCATGGTAGTGCCACATAAATATTCAGGCTACTGTCATCATCGGGGTCATTTTTTCCAACTGTCCTCCTCCTCCTGCCATGATTGACACTTGCATCCGCCAGGCTTCGAAGAGCAGCCAGCCGTTCTCTTGTGTTATGGCTCTGCATGGTCGATCACGGGGGTCCCGCCCTTGGACCTGGGCTGCTGGGGCCCGACAGGGAATCGCTCTGCCCCCAACGACACATTTAGGAAGTAGCGCTGGCTGGTAATTGTCCTTTGCCAGCAGGGAAGATGGAGGAACACAAGGAGTTGACAAAAGGAGGAGAGGATGAGCGTGAGGGATGAGGCCTCCGAGCCTTTCATGGGAGAGGAGCTGTCTAGACATCAATGCTTTGCAGGAGAGATTGAGCCTCTTTTGATATGACTTTGAGAAACTCTTGTTCCCCACTTTCGGATGGGAAAGGAAGGCTAGTTTGTGTTTCAGGAGGGGGGGTGGGGAGGTCACATTCAGTGATCCGCAGCAGAACTAGAGCTTGACCTTGCTGATACAACTTGATGTCAGAGATCTGATGACAACAGTTCGTACCAGGCTTTACACATCACAGCCCCCGGTCCCTTTCATTCAGATCTTCATTGGGCTGATGTTGCTGATTGTTGATATTAAGGATGGACAGTGTGAACATAAGGGCAGTTTAAACAAGAATTTGATTCTTGACAAGGTGTGAAGACCTATGAAACATCTATGTAAAATAAAAAAATAAAAATTAAATATTTTGAAAAAAAGAACAGTCTTGCTTTATACTGTATGTAACATAATAATAATAATAATAATAATAATAATAATAATAATAAAATTATTTAATTAATTCTTTAATTCTGTATCTTGAATACATATATTGTAACATTAAATGTACTGACATATCACAGCTGTGTCATTTTTATTCAAGCAATGTTCAATTATTATTATCATTACAGTGATTATTATAATATTTTAGCTTTTGTTAAGTACAATCTTATTATCATCTTATGTCTCTTTAAAACATATGTTAATGCCATTGGTGTCTTATATAAAGCACTTTGAAATGCCTTGTTGCTGATAGGTGCTATGCAAATGAACTTTTCTTACCTTGTTTTACATCCATTTTTACTATCACTAATACATATCATGTACATTGCTTTACCATTCAGTCTGTACTGCATTTTTGTTGTTGTATACATTTGTGGGTAATGTATGTAACTATAGTATCAAATAAACACATACAGATACGTTCTACATATGCACACTATACTTTGTAATGATTTAATTCATGTTATTTAGCTGAAATGTTGCAGTGTTTATACCCAGCACTCATCTACTACCATTTCCTGAACAGGTGCAATGTAAACATGTGAAAGTATGTTGGTGCTTTTGCTTGTGTATACGTATGTATAGGGTGTGTGTGTGTATGTGTGTGTGTGTGTGCGCAGAGCAGGTGGGGGATGGGGAGAGAGGGTAATGGGTCAGGGCTCTATTTTGAACAAGTACTTACTGGTTCTTTAATAAACCTTTGACTCCCCAAAGGGGTCATATATCACCAAACAACTGTGCCGCCCTGCCACCCACAGTGAGTAGCTGTTAAGGAGTTTTCTCAAAAAACACCGTACTGTACACATTTACCCTTCAAACACATCTCATAACACCAGACAATGTAAAACCTAATACACTGTTTTTGAATGTATCCTTAATTTACTGACTAATCTAATTATTTATATTTTTAGAACATGAGGTCTCCAGTGGAGCCCAACATGGCTCAGTCTTTGGATCATTATTAATCTGTAGACAATTAATTGATTGTGATGTCTTTTTCAGAGGTT
Source organism: Amniataba percoides (assembly GCA_037176925.1). Lineage (NCBI taxonomy): Eukaryota > Metazoa > Chordata > Actinopteri > Centrarchiformes > Terapontidae > Amniataba > Amniataba percoides. The sequence continues at coordinate 23,391,466 of JBAJHX010000043.1, read as the reverse complement.
GTTCTGGTGCTGTGAATGTAATAGTGGCAACTGTTGGGGGGTTATGGGTTATGGGTAACGGGTAATGGGTTATTCTGTTGATGTACAAGTGTAACTCGCCCATAGGGCCAATAATACCACAGTATCACTATCCTTTAACTCCACAATGAAATAAACGATTATATAGACATTTGGTTTGTGACGTGACAACTATGCTGGTAGAATGGTATTGACATGTAGCTAATATAAATGTGATTAGCTAAATGGTGATGGTCTGTATACGGAAAAACAACAAAAGATTTGCTGTTGTTTCTGCTGTTGAATAGAAAACCTGTATCACACTTCCTGTTTTGTGTCACTTTCAATTCCATCCCATTCAGTTCAGTTTCATGTTTCTTACAGTGAAAAAAAAAGGGACAGATTGACTAAGCCTCTCACACTGGTGCACCACAGGTGCACCAGTTTGAGAAATCCAACTTGTGAACTAGTATTTACATCCTTTACATGGTTAATTGTTGCAATGCTGGATATACATCCTTGGTATTATACTTCATCAATCAATATTTTTTTTTAGTATTATTTTACAATCAGAAACAGATGCCATTCTGATTTGAATATGAAAGTATTCATTAGGTAGCTATGTCACCTAACACAGCATATTTTGAAACTGCACAGCTTGGCTATATGACCCCTCCAGTGAGGGCTGAGGTCACAGGTTCAGCACAAGACAACGCCCCCTATCACTTTTGGTGTCACTCAGATGCTGTCACATTGCCCCCTTAGTCATGAGGGCAACAGCACCCTTAACAATAATCTAATTAGGTATCAATGAGCTTTATATCAATGAGCTTTGTGGATGTAATTGGCTTTTTACGGGTGGGGTTGAGTGGGAGGGGTGATGGGTGTACAGCTGGTGGCAGTAAATGAGACAGAATACAACCTCATAAATGTTTTGCATTTCCTGCAGACACATAACATGCATTCACACTTGCACACACAAAATTTCATATTGTGGATGCTGTCTGAACAGTTTTAAAAATCAGGCTAATAATTTTTGGACCAAATAAACCTGAAGTGTATAACTCTTCTTATTTACCCTGCATTTTGCAGTTAGTTCAGTGATCTAAACATCACAACATAGAATAATTTAACATGAGTAAATATTTAATGCCGTAGTGAGGCAGAATCCAATTCTGAATGGCCATTTCAAAATGGCTTCTCCACTAGGTAAAGCCAGATATTTTTCTTGTAAAACAGTTTTTTGATATTTTATTCTGCTCTTATAAGTTTTTACTCAGATTTGTCCAGTCAAATGTGATTGGGTGACTTGATGGTCATGCAAAGCCATTCTTGACTGCTAGCTTCATAGGAGCTAGCGAGTGGATGCTCCAGCTGACCTTTGAAGGTAGCTAGAACAAAGACAGTGAGATTTTGATTTATGTTTGCAATAATATTGATGCTTTGACCTATAAAATGGTCTCAGATGCATTATCTTGCTTTAAAAGAAAGGTGTAGCATACATGAACCTGGAGAATTTCCTGTGTGTGGTATCTGTCTTCTCAGTTGCAGGGTATTTCACACAATGAACAAGATTTACAGTTCCTTTGCAGTTATACTTTGAAAGGCATATTAAAGAAACACAGCAAACAAACAAACAAAGATGATTTTTTAAAAATATATCTCCATAGTGTTACATAAGCTACCGTGGAAGTGTGTGTATTTGTGGTTGGCATAGTGATGGTGGTGGTTATGGGTGTGTGTGAAAACTATTCTCAATTAGCTCCTGCCAGCAGACAGGTAACTAAGCCCACTTCCTCATTGCTGTTAACCCTGGCTTGCCTTGATCTTCAGAGCCAGTAGCGTTCTTCCCCAGAGCTGGCCACATTGGCCACAGCGCTGATACGCTACATTAGCTCAACGCCAAAGCGCAGGGGCGCGCTAATGAGACACGGCCGTAGGCTCTGTAGCTCATTCATCATCCTGCTTCCTCCAATCCCAGTGCACTTTTATCAGGCCCCAGCCGGGCCCCGTGTCTTCTCCTCCGACATTAATCAGCTGTCCGGCCAGGCGGGGCCCTGATAATGCTCTATTAGCTGTAGAGCTCCAGAATCATTACAGGCCAATGAAAAGGCCAAGGATTATGCTCCTACCAGCCCCCTTACCACCACCCCACCCTCCAGCCACACACTTAGGGAGAGAGAGTCTCTTGGAATCCACAACGCCTGACCAGGAGGTGGAAATGAATAAGTTGGCACTATGGCTTAGCTTCAGGAAGGTGTTTGTTGGCTTTGTTTATCCTCCCTCTTTCCTTCTAACTGTCTCTCTGATATATGAATACATTTATGCTATTCTTGACTCTTCGGGTTTTCAGCCTGTATTATCTTCAGACGACAACAGAAGAGCTTCTGTAAATCAGATTTTAGGCTTACAGTAGAATCAGTAGCAAATGAACCAGGTTTCCCCAAAATACCTCAGCACTGAGATGACCTGTATGTCTGTTGGCTCACAGTGGGGTGAACAAAACCTTAGGGGAACCCTGAGCTCTCACTACAGCCTCAGCTTAATCCATATATCCTCCCATTGCCATATCCAGTTGGACACTGCACATCCGTCTTTCAGCCTTTTGCCATAACTCATTTATTATTGCCTACACAATGATCAATGATTATGAATGTCATTGGAGAGCGAGTTGCAGAGCTCCAAAACCCCTCAGTTATAATTCCTCAGTGTGGATCATAATTGTAATTATGAGATATGCTTTCACTTCCCTTTCTGATTATCTGTCTGCATGCACGAGTGAGCTGGCATTAGACGTAGCAAAACATCCATCATGTGCAGACACAGGCAGATTAGTAGGGCTAGCCTGGTGATAGATAGCCACTGAAAGGGTAATGATTAGCTCTTTTAGTGTCCATGGAGCCAGGCCCGCTGGTGTCACACACTGCCCTCCACCAGCCACACAAAGTGGAGCAGATGAGGGTCCATTTGTATTCATTAGAGCATGGAGTTAGCTTGTAAAACGGTACTCCTCTTTCTCTCCTCTACGTCTGCTCCCATCTCTCTTTGTCCGTTTCACACACAAAATGTGCACAACCTCAGCAAGAAAGAAATCAATTCTGAACCAAAACATTTGTACAAGTTGACACAGAAACATGGCCAGGTGAGGTGTATATGCGCTCCTCCTGCAGACTTGCCTACTGTGTTGAAATGCAGCCTGTTCTTCTAGACCTGGACAAAGCAGAATCACTGGCTTTTAATCCTGTGGAGTTGACAAATCTGCTTCTCCTGCAGGCTGATAGCATCTTCCTGCCTGCTCACACCCTAGAGGGGTGTACACTGCTGTACGTCATTGTCACACAACAGATTCTCACACACACTGATCCAAGTTGTTTTTTTACTCAAACCAGAAGAAGGTAAGATTTCTGTGCTCTCTATTTCTTTCTTTAGCTGCTTCATCATACAAGATACATTTACATCTTCCTATTTCATTTGCATTTCATTATACATAAATGTGAAGCATTTGTAAAAAGCCACTGAACAGAGAAGTCAAATAAGAGGAGATAAAGATAAAAAATGATAACATGGATTTTAGACCTTGCAGACCTTGATGTCAGGCACTTGCTTCTGTTGCTGTTGCTTCTATGCTGCCACTTACTGCAATGCTCCTCCATTCCAGAGGTCAAATTGACACTGTGGCACCACCTCAGACAAAACTGACTCCCAACTGACCTCATCAGCAGTTTCTGTTTGCAGTGTACCCATGGACGTATCGTAAGCTGTCACTATATTATTTTGATACAGAAGAGAATGCAACACTTAATAATTCTTTGGCAAGTTTTGGAGTTTTTAGGAATGTTTTTTCCTCCATTATCTTTACATGGGTCTAAGGACATTTGTATTTGTATTTCTGATGTGAAGAACATTAGAGATAATGATATCTTGTGGAAGTGTAAATCAGAGTCACACTTTTTTTTTACTTTTTAAGTTAATAAAACACACATCCTTGTTAACAGAATGTTGTTGAGGTGAGACGAGACAAAATGTTGACTAATTAAAGCCCTGTGTTGACATGATGAAATTTAGCCGACACATTTGATGATCTAATTAGTTAAGTGGTGGATTTTACAAGATGTTGGTTCCATTCAGTTACCTCGAATGACATACAACCAACACAAACAAACACCTGCTTTAAAAGAGTAGTCCAATGGATTAATAAGCCTAGCTGTGGTATAGCACTGTGCTTGTAGTCAGTGTTTATATGTTAATGAGTAAATACGTTATTTTCATTTATTTTTATTCTATTTGCTTGACCTTTTAAATATGAGATTGTACTGTAAAAAACAGAGTCAAATTCCTTGTATATGCACACATACCTGGCCAATAAAGGTGATTCTGATTTATTTACATAACTGGTATTTCAGACATTTATTCTCAGCAATATTTAGAGCTAATCTTTGTTCAGTTAACCTTCTATTCAGAAGCCTAAAACATTGATTTCCAAGACCGTGTGTTTGGCATTTCTCTTTTATTGGAATAAGCAAAACAAAACTGGATAGTTAACATGAACAGTGACAGCAACACTGGCTGAACATATAAAGAAAAAAGAGACAACAGAAATACAACATTGATACATATTGTTTGATTACAGCTTATCCCTGGGATAAGCTGCTACATTAGTCTGTTCCAAAATTTAAGGAAGAGATATGGATCAATATAATGGTGAAATTTGGGATGGTTTACATCACTCACCAGAGGTCGATTTTACATATATTGACAAAAAACATATCTTGCTTCACTTGTCTCACATAATGTTAATCAAGGTGTCCATTATTATATCAAACCAAACTGAATGTGCTCTTCAAATGTGAAATGAAAGCAAAAATGTTTAATTTGCAAAGAAACAAGTAAGTGAAGATATGTAAAGCATTGCAAAATATGGATATTATATGGTACACATATTCCAGAAAACACATTGAACACTGCTGTAAATAAACAAGTACAGACCAGAGATGTAAAAAGTAGAGTAGTACAGTACTCTGCCAAAAAATTACTTGAGTAGAAGTAAGAAGTCTTCTTTAAGCACGGTACTCAAGTAGAAGTATTGAAGTATTCAATATGTTTTGAACTTAAGTATTAAAAGTAGTCGTCTTTAAAATGTACTTTAAAAGTATTGAAAGTAAAAGTATGAAGTTTTAATATGTAATGTAGGCAATAAAGAAAGCTGTTGAAAATGTAAATATCACGTTGTTTATGAATATATTAAGTCTGAAGGACCCAACAAAGCAAGTGATGAGAGACCCTTAAACACTGAGATTAACGCTTTGTAAACTAAACAGAGCAAATATCTTCCATCACAGTCATTTTTCAGAATGCAGACATTTTCTGTTTATTCTCAAAAGCAGCTGATTTTCTGAATTGAGAGAATTCAGTCTGGCTCTCCTGGAGCTGAAGATTAATCCTGCAATGATCAAACTGAACGTGACGTTGTGAGACAGCTCGATCACCCAATAACAAGCCAGCTCCACCAAACATGCTTGTAGTCCAGTGGTCCTTTATTTTCTGTCATACCCCCCAGGATGAAGCACTGAAACTGAAGCCCCAGGGGGCCGCACCCCACCATTTGAGAACCAGTGTTGTAGTCAGTTGGCAGTGATGTGGTAATGGTGTGCCAAACTATAATGAAGATGAGAGTAAAGATGTTACTTTTAGAAAATGAATCAGAGTAAAAGTATTCATCAAAAATATGTAGTGAAGTAAAAGTAGAAATACTCCATTAAAGTGCAGATTCTGCATTTTAATACTTCAGTACACTAGTGAAGTAGTCCTATTTCGTTACTTTACATGTCTGGTACAGATCATGCATTTCTCTAAGTGTAGCTGAGATTTAAATTGTGCATTTCATTGTCTAATTATGCAACAATGTGACATGAACATGAAATGAACAGAATTGCTGGTGAGAGGGCCCACACGCAGAAAAACACAATATCACCAACATAAATCATATGTTGTAGCTATATGAATAATATAAATATACTGATCATGGCAGCTTTAAGAAATGGGTATCTACTCTTCTGTTTCGCTTATTACAGTGTTTATTGCCAGCAGTTATGTAGTATTAAACTATAATATCTAAAGCTGAAGCCTGTTTTCTTCTTTCATATGGCTGACAACATGCCACTGGAAGTACATCTGTTTAACCTCACCAGGGAGAAAATAAAAGCAGCCTGAAGCTATTGTTGCAGCCTGCCTGCCACTGCTGAGCCCAATATTGACATACTGATGATAGTGTCATTGTAAATCAGCCTGGTTGCAGTGTATCAGATAAGTGGCGCACTGCCAAATGACGACAGAAGGGTGTAATGAATCAGGGGCAGAGAGGCCTCTCTAAATAGATACTCGGTTCATGCTGCAGATAAGAAAAGATCAGAGGAGTAACGTACTGATGCAGCTGACTGGACCGTCTGTTGCATACATATTTTACATTGGCAGTGGCATTATAATGCAATAAATTATGATGACAGTCACAGCTATTATTCCATCATTCCCTGTCTCAGTGTTAAATGGGTGTGTCTAATTGTGAACTGCTGTCATAAACTGGGGTCATCATGCGTACTTAGTGTCACGTCATCACCTGTACAGAAGTCACTCACTGATAGAATCAGAGTCCTGACACAGCTGATCTTTACAAGGTGATTTATGAGAAACAGAGGATGTAGCGTCGCCTGTCTGCAGACAGCAACAGGCGTCTGCTGCTGTCTGGGCGGAAAGAGGGGGACGTAGAACGATGTTGTGACCGTCTTGTGTGCAGTTCTTTAATATCCCCTGTCTGTCTGATAAGGGGGTTAGGTGTGTCCCTCAGGCCTGCTCGGACCAGAACAAACCACCTCAAGATGTTCAACATCACATGCTTATCTTCCTCTTCTTTAGAGGACATGGAGGACATGGAAAACTACTCATCATTTTCTAGTGGTGTTGATCGACAGGTTTATGCCTTGATATTATCTTTTCATACATTTTTATCACATTTTTGTCATGAGAGATATACAAACAGTTAAAACACATGTATTTCAGCCCAAAGCAACACTTTACTATGTCACTAATTTAGTTTCAGTTTCATTTTAAAACTTAATTTTTGCTAGAAATACTGTCCAACAGCATGCATCATACACTTTATTTAAAAACTTTATGTAAAATATTTTAAACTTTAAAAATGTATTTAAAAATACTAACTTAGGGACTGTGCCCCTACAAATGATTAGAAAACAAACCTGAGGGACTGTGAAAAGATAACAGTAATAAACAGAGTTCTGTTTCACAGATTTTTATTTATATTTATGACCTTTCACATAATA
>JBAJHX010000043.1:23367345-23379437 GCA_037176925.1 Amniataba percoides | reverse complement strand
ACCAAAAAAGCGCTCCGGGACATGTTGAACACGTGATATGAAAGAGCAACTCCTCCGGTTTTATATGCAAAAAGAATCTTATTTGGTTGCCGTTCTACCGGCTTTTAAAACGGAGGTGAAGTTGGGAGCGCCGGCGCTCCCATTGGTTTAAAAGAGTTAAAAGTTAATCATTAGTTAATTCATTGTTAGTTCTTAACATAACAGAAACAGTAAAAAGGAGCACAGCACATCACCATTGCTAACTGTGTCCAACTTGCTCATGTCTCATTCACATAAAACATATCATGCTGAATGTTAATAACCAAGATAACTGTTGTTTTAGTCAACTTCATTTTGGGTGTAGCCTTTCTTTCTTCTATCTTTCTTTTCTTTCTCTGCCATTTTTGTTCACCTAGTTCACTAGCTTTGGCTACACATGCACAATAAGTACAGGGCAGAGCTTGTGCAGATTTCATTTAGATTGAATGTAATGATTGGACGACCACAGATGATGGATTATTTTTCTGTTTGTAAGAGCATTTGATTTACTGATTGCTGTTGGGAAGATAATTTCAACAAATCTAACGGGGTGCTTCATAGTTCACTTACAACCTTAGCTTTGAGGCCTTCTTGGCTATATTTGTAATAAAGAAATACCTTTATTCCTTTTATTAATTTAGCAACTTTCATATAGAGATGAATATTTCCACACTTGCAGCTGTAGTCCCTGTTGAATTTGTTACTGACTTCAATGTAACATTTGTTCTTACTTAAAAGCGTGTCACCATCCTTTGTCAGACACAAGTTGTACATTATCTTTAATTTTGAATACAACAGTATTTGCTGTGGTACAATTCCCCAGGTGGCAGTGTTGGTCTTTTCCCATGTTTTCATTAGTGTCTATGCCATACACATTGTGCAACTACAGAAATACAGACTTGAATAACACTACAACTTAAAAGTGTCATTTGCTTGTTTAGGGACTACTAAATTGCATTTGATCACATCGATATTGCGGCTTTGCTAGTTTACACACACTCATTTTGGTACTCTTTTAGTTTTATAATGTCAAGAAACAAAACACTGACAAATCCCGTGCCCTTACTGGTCAAGCAGTGCTCCATTGTTTCAAAGACACACCTGCTGCTTTAACGTGCATCTACCACCATTACTTCTTGAAATAAAAACGCCAGCTATTACAATGTAGCTAACAAGACAAATATTAACACAGGCTTAAGAAAATACCTATAAAATGAATGAACATGAAAAACATTATACTGTCTCGTCTTTGACTGATATCTAATTCTATTGTAATTTCAGGAAAACATAGTAAATAGATCCAAAAAATGTTAAGCTTATCTAAAAACAGTCATCTCTAACAACAGCCTGAGAGACAAAACAAATGGCAAACACATTCCTGTCGCTTCCAAAATAAGGATTATGAAATCCCCCACTCTTCATCCTTTGTGGAAATTATGCCCTCACTAGATTCTAAGTGAATATTTTTGGAGCCGAGGATTCAAATGATTGGCATGTAACATGTCGTTACCTACAGGAATGAAGAAATCGTGGATATTTACTTTTGTGTTGAACTATTTCAGGGTAATTTTCTTCTTTAATGAAGCACAGTGCACATGTTTACATCCATAACTACTGTCATTTCATCACTGTACCGAACTTTACTAAAACCCAACAGTTTCTCAGTAGGAATTGATTTCTTTGTGACTGCATTTCCCTTTGTTGTGTCTAGTATCTTGCGTTTTCTCTCTCCTTTTTGTTCATTCTGCCTCTCTCACCTCAAACTGCGCCTCACATGAGTGGGAAATTGGACATGACTACTTTGACCTCTGTGTGTCTACCTCACACACCTTCTTGCTGGGATCTCAACCCACCACTGAATGCTAAATTCAATCAAAGGCAACGCCACTGTGATCAAGGGACTGGTTTCACAGTTGCTTTTGGCTCACTCTCCATGTGCTTTGAACCGAAACCACTGAGGACATCAGGAGCTAGACTAAATACACACAGAGTCCCCAAAGGCTTTTTTTTGTTTTTCATATATTTTCTCTCTGCATGAGCCAGAGGCACAGGAATCCAATGCCAGAGCGTTTATTGATCCTGAGCACGGTCCTCCAGAGCCCCTGCCTCTCTTTGCATTGAGCACATGTGAACTAACACAAGCGCTGCAGTTTTTCATTATGTGAAATGTAGATGTGATTGAGAAATTCTGCCACTATGGGTCGGATTTGGGGAATGAAGAAAGGGCCTGAAAACCACACTTTCAAAGCATTTCTGAAGAACTCACAGAATGTAAAGAAAAATGAAATAGCTGACACTTCACAGATTGTGGATAACACTACAGTATATTTGCCATTTGTGCAAACATAGACTTGTCATCACCACCACACCCTATAGTGACATTATGTCTTACATTAATATACTTCTTGTTCAGCTGAATGTCTCCTTTCCTTTTGTATTTGTCAGTATCCAGTTGATTTGTGGCTGTCAGATTACAGATCCTGCTATATTCTGATTTGACCTTGAGTCAGTTTAAAAATTCATTGGCCTCAGACCCCTGGCATTACGCAGCCAGCAAAACTGTGCCTTTGAGTTATTTTTTGAAGACTGAGACAGACAATAATAAACCTTATTATTAAAAAAACACCTAATCCTGACACCCCATCAACTCCACTGCTTTTTAACTTAAAGATTGTGGACTACTGAACCTTTGAAAAATCTTGTATTGTCCTTTTTGGCTTTAGGGGGAGAGTTAGGGGGAGTCTGACAAAATAACTCCTGTTGATTTTATAGAGGTGCCATAAGGCTTATTTATTGTGATTTAAAAGCCACTGATCTTTAAAGGACAGGGGGTGTTGAATATAGTTTGACTGTTGTCATTTGCCAAGCATGGTGGGTATAATGCAGAAATGCTATTGAGTTGGACTATGGGAAGTACTGGATCCAGTGCTTTTGAATCTTGACCAATATTAGGGAATAAAAGTCAGGACCAGAGCAGAAACAATCTGAGCTGAGTTCAGCCTTGCGCCAGCAAAGCTGTAATGTGGTGTGTGTTGTGTGTAGTTTTTCGTTCATCTCTGAATGGGCACAACACTCATCTCTCGTGATGGATTGGTTTGTCAATGAGGCCTGAGCATCCAAAATCGCTGTGTAACTTTGACACAGCATTTGTCAAATAATATGTTGCAGTACCATATGTTGGTGCGTGAGCCTTTATGTAGTACATGACAAAGTATTATGGTGCCAAATAATGTTGAACAGACTCTATGAGAACCAGTCAGTCTGTGGAATTTGGGCCTCTGCTATGTCTGACAAGGAACATGCAAAGTTTTTCCAAAACCCTCCAGAGTGGATGCTATAAAATGCAATGACCACCATTTTCTACCCAAATTCTAATATTCAGTTGACAGTGCTCACCTGTTTTTATGGTTTTAGTTTTACCTGTTTCTGAACACAATCAATCAATCAATCAATCAACCAATCAATCAATCAATCAATCAATCAATCAATCAATCAATCAATCAATCAAAATTTGGTGTTTGGAAGACAATATATCCCTGTTTCTTTTGAACAAATGTCATTAACATAATAAAAACTGCCAATGCAAAAAATTGATAAAGAAAGCATCTGTAAAATATTCTTATTTACTCAGTCATCTTCACCCTATACTGAAGTTAACCATGGCTTCATCATCACATAATTTTGCACCACATCACTTTTGTACCTCCAGGTTTTGTTTTGCCTGGTGAAGGCCATCTCACTGATTTCCATTCAAAGCATATAGCCCAGCTATTGCAGTAACCACTGCTTTGTTTAGGTAATGATGTTCTTTCTTCTGTTTTTGTGTCTTTGTTTTTATGATATTGTTAGGCCAGAAGATACCATAAAGCCCTCTCAGTCATCCATTGTGGAATGAAGACTGCATCAGTCATTTCAGAAGATGTTTATCACCAAGAGACAAAGTCCTTAAGGGGCTAAGAAATTATGACTCCTCTCCACTGGGAGCAAAGCAGGAAGTCAAATGACATTATTATGAGTGACAAAGTGGTCAGATGGTTTTTAAAAAAGATCATAATTCAATGCAGGAGAATACTGATGGTTTCTTACGAACAGTCAAGGTTAACGTCTTTCAGCCATGGTCCTTCTTTGACAAGTAGTTATTATTTTAACTGAGCTGACCAAGATCCTAACTAACTAATTGTTCCCTTAATCTTACCAAGTCATGTCTCTGCCTTAGCTTAACCAAATTTGGACCATAGCAGTAATAAAATGTGTTGTCCTGCTGATGGGGTGTCAGATATAGTATACTATACTAATAACAACAAATTTTGTCTAATTTGGAGGACTTGTTGATGAAATGTCTACTGCTGGTATTTAGACACATAGCTATATTAGGATGGCTTTGTTTTAAAGCCGGAAAGCTGGTCTTGAACTTTCCTCCATCTTGATCTCTGCTCTTCTGTCCTTGCCCATAAAGAGTCCTAAACAGGTAATGTCATCTACAAACGGTGCTGGGGGTGTTATGTTAATATCCATCAGCTATATATGCATTCAATATGGGGTTATTTCAGTAGGCTAAGCCTAGTGATACATCTTATCTTTTCAAAACAAAGATATTTAGCCAGAATGTAACCAGGGACACTGCAGTCACATGTCTTAAACACACAGGCTACCAGGTCTTTTGCCTGAGCAACATTCCTATGGTCTTTCTCTCTCTTTTGATATGCTTTTTCCCCTAAGAAAAACTGCAGTTGATTTGGAGAAAATGGAACACAGCCTCTGGGACTGAGCAATGAGGTGTTGAATGCTGGGCTGACTGGCAGACCACAGTAACACAGCAACTCAGAGTTTTGCTGTGGAAATCTGTTTGAGATAACATGGCAATGTGCTGGAGGAAGCTGAGGAAAAAGCCTAAAATGGCACTACAGTATGTTTACTCACCACACACTCTTAACTAAAGTGACTTACAATAAATAGTTTCAACTATTTAGACACTAATAAAAAGTAACAATCATGCACATACATCACACTTTGAGTAATGCCACAACTACAGAGTGCTTCAAGTGCTGCATTAGAAAGACAGAGATAGAAATGTTTTGTTTAATTCATTTTTTTCCAAAAATATTCTCTTGATGTTGTGGAGGATGACTCCTCAGTAGCAGGCGCTAACAGTGATCACTGCTGTTCAATCACTTTGATGACCAGGTTCCTTGCAGTCCAAGTTGGGGACACCTGTCCAGACTGAGCTTCAGATGGTGTGCTTACATCCACTGGGAAATATCAGCCAGACTTATGTACCCTCCTGGATTCCATATTAAAAGATAGAACAAGTTGAGTGTCATCTGCAAACTAGGTGAGTAAATAACAGAGCTGACTGTACAGAGAAAGAGACAGATACAGAACAGAACCTTGACACCTTGAGGTTCTGTTCTGTGTCTAGTACTAAGGCCACAAGGTTCACACATTGATTCTTTCCAAATTGTGGTTCTTAAAATAGGATGTGAATGGGGAGAGTGCAGAGCCTGAGGCTCTGAGTTCTCAAAGAGTGGAGAGGACTGTGGCACATGCTGCTGAAAGCTTGAACTGGATGGTGATGGAGGACAGGTTGGCTGCTCTAGCAGTGTTGAGTTCCATCAAGTTTATGTTTAATCTGTATCAATATACAGCTGCAATGTAGATGAGCATGTACCACATGGTACCACATGCATCAGTTTTAGTGAGGATGCAGCAACGGACAATCGACAAGTTCTGAAAAAAAGACACAAGCAAGCAGATGACGACTTGTTCAAATATCTTTTTGTATAAGCCTTTAACCTAATGCAAGTTTTTTGTATCTTAAAAAGCTGCATTTATATTATCTTTATTTACTACCAGCATCCAAATAGCTTTAAGATGCATTGTCAAATTGTGATCTCATACAAGACTTTCAGTTAATAAAAACATTTCATGATTTATATCTTTAGCAAGAAAGTTTGATATAGAATGTTTTGCCTTCAGACAATAGGAAATTACAAATGGAATACATACCTAAAACAATTACATCTGGATAGTTTCCTGTCTCAACCTAACTTTTTGAGTCATCAAAAACAACACTGGAATCAAACAAAACTGATTCTGCACAACCTGTGCACTATTACAGAGCATTATATAATATAAAGAGTTCCACCCTGAAGATGTTACTTATGAGTTGTGGTTACTCGTACCATGAAAATTTAAGTTGCTTATTTTTCATATTCACAACATTTATGGTTTATGTTGGTGATGCTCAAATAATATTTACAAAAGAAAATCACACAAGTATAATAGGATATGAAAAATCTAAGACAATCTAAGACACAACATAAAGAGTGAAAAAGTTCAAATATAATAAAGATTTTGATCTGGCTATCTCGTGCTTTCTTTTTGGATGCAAGTTAAGTAATTGAACTTCCATCCATCTTTTGTATTCACAGCTGTTTGCAGAATGCATAGAGATTAAATAATATCTATTTGTGGCTATGCAAGATTAAGAACTACAATATTGCAGTGGTGAAATAAAGTTACTTATTTTAGTTCCACTCATACACAATTGCCAGGTAACATGTTTCCTGGCATGTTATATCATGAGTCAGTTGTATTACAGTAATGTCCCCCTTGAACTAATGTTTAACCATCATGGGCTGCAAATCCTGAATGTCTCTCTATCTGCTGAGCGACCAGTTATAGCTTTTTTCCCCCTTGTTGGTACTGCCATTATTAGCCGTAACAAAAAAATATAATGCTAAAAATACATTTCTCTAAAGGAAAATCTCCTGATTTCCTTAAAGTACCTTGTGTTCTTCTCACTGCCAAACTTTGCCTGGGAAAACTTCAGCAAACACTCTTGCTGCCTCTGTGGCATAAACTGATTTGCCTGATTTTGTGGAAAATCCACACCAGGACAGGTAAAAGACAAACTCTCAGAAACAAATTAGAACCAATCTTGCTATTGGTTTTGTTTGCTTATAGGTTGTATAAAGCATAATTGAAACTTTTTCATAACTTTTTCGTTATTTTTTTTATTACCACTTAAAAATAAGTAAACTGTCACTGTAAACTGACAGTAGACTGTCAGTGTTATTAGTTCAGAATGTTACCACTTTTACAGGTTGATCGTACACCATGTGTTGGAGAAACTATAATGATCTGATGATTGCACGAGATGAGAATTTATAAAGGTTGTTATAGTTTATCCTGTGGGGAACATGGTTGTCAAAACGTTTGTTCAGAAATTTCACACAAAACTACAAATGAGCCTCAAACCAACAGAGCGGGAAGTTGATTCTTAAAGTTACTCATCACTATGGATTAAAATAATCCATATCCTGGTTTTATACTATAAAAATTTTCATGCCAACTGAGACCTGATTGCAAACATATTTAAAACACTTGTGAAGAAGTACTTCACACGCCTGGAAGTAACTTATTATCATACTTATTTCTTGGCAGACAAATGTCGGTTTGACATTTGGGTTTTTTTCTGAGGGTTTTGATCTGAATTATTACTGATTACTGATGTGTTTTCTCATGCCTTTTTTTTACTCTCATAAAGGTGACATTTTGTTCATCTTATATAATATAATATACAATAATATAATTTGATAATATAATATATAATATAATAATTAATATAATTAATTATTATAATTCTTATATAATGTCCAGCCAGTGGTTCAGACCAGGTGGTTCAGTTTTCAGCCAACTTCTTGAAATGGATTTCTTAGCCACAACAAATAATCTTGAATAGGTATATATCTTCTTTTATAAAAATGCCCTTTTATGTCCAATTAAAAACACTTTCAGAAAGACTTCTGCAATGGATAAAAGGTCCACATTCCTTTTTGTATTGTGTTTCATCATCTTCCACATTATTACTATAACTTCTAAAACTGCTGTAAAAAAAAACTCAACTCAGACTTCGAGTTACCTATTCTGGACCTTCAATGAGCTTTTTCCTTGAGACACATGTCTTGGTTGAACTAAAACTTCCAAGCTCAAGGACAAACTTTTTGAACATTATGATATTAACTGCCTGAACAGTGAAAATAACTATTCTAATAAATACTAATAAAAATAAGCTAAGACACACACACACACACAGACACAACCATACTGCACACTGATCTCTTCAGTCTCTGTCAGACTTGGTGTCTGGCCCCAGCAGACAGAGAGTTAGATGTGAGCAACCCTTCATGTCTCCACCACATTAGAGTGACACATGGAAACGAGGCTCCCTGGGTGTTTGTGGTGGCAGTAGCCCGGTGAACTCTGGCTGAACCTCAGCCTCTGATGACTTTCAATGGGTCAAGCCTGAGCGGAGCATAAAGACTCACAGAACACGCACACTGTCCATCCATATGGTTATCCATGATAATTTTAAAATGAAATATGCTACATTTAAAGGATGTTGGAATCAATTTTAAAATATTTCTCACATGAAAGTAAATCACCTCTGACTTTTTTCTCATAATTATAATAATCATTAACATATCATCTTAATAATTATACACACATAGCTTACCCTGTATGCCATAAATGACTATCTATCCATGGATATGTATCAATGGAAATACACATTTTCAAATGAAAGGTTTTTAGGGGGGCTTCATTTTCTATCAATGTCCAGTTGCAAATATCTTAACATTTTATTTAGCAACCTCAGCCTCTACAATTTTTAAGAATTGTATTAAAATTAATTGTGAAAAAACAAACACCATTTAAGAAAAAACAATATATATGTAACAGTATACACAACACTACGCACAGTGACTGGCCATCAGTGTAACCTTTTGTATACTGTATACGAAAGTTAAAGTACAAAATGTTCTTTAAATAGCAATCCACAATGGAAATGGATTGTAAAAATAATTAGACAAAAAAAAAAAAAAAAACAGAGGCCATATCACCAAGAGCAAAAAAGAAATTACTAAAAGGACAGAACGTTATTTGAGATTAAATAAAGTTCTACCATATAATATATATAACATAAATTTAGAACACAAGTGGATATCTAAGTGCTTGAGGATATGCACAACTATAACTTTAAAATAACTGCACAGATTCAGGAAACTTAGCTCAGAGAAGCTTGGCTAGAGTATTGCTGGTATTGAGCAATATGCCCCACCAACACAGGGATTTATGCTTAAATATTAAAAAAGTTTAAGGTTTGAAGTTGTTGAGGGTTGCTTGCTTTACATTTAACATATAAATGCCCAATAAGATAACATTACCAGCAATCAATGGAATGCAAGTTCTAGTCCAATCATATAACTTTAAAACACTGTCACTGGAATGTCAAGGATGTATTCTCATAGCCAGCAGAAAGAGGCAGATACTTCCGTGCTGCTTGTTTTATAATGAGACCTATTAAACATGCTCAAGTGTTGATGTCTTGAAGTCTCAACATAGTCAAATATCAGAGCCAAAGGCTTAACCAAAAAAAAAAAGAAGACAAAGACAGAAAAACAAGAAGAGAGATATGTTTTCAGATGTTCTTTTGTAAACAGTTCCTACTCATCTGTTTCTGCAAGGCCGTTGCCTCAAGCATCCACTTCTGTGTGATCAATTATCAGATGTTGAGATTGCTGATGCGTATTGGATTGAGACATACAGTTAGCTGAGTACCTGCCTCACTGTGACTGATGGCACAGGAATGTTCAATCCCTTCAGGTAAAGTTTGAGCTGAACCTGGGCAGGACACTCTTCACCAGCTGTATTATCAACACTGCAACACTGTTAGCTAGCATGTCAGTGCTTGCTGTGTGTAGAATAGTGTTGGGAAGCTGTTCAACCCGCAGTATTTGTGTGTGGTTTCATGTGTATTGTTACATGCTGATGCATGTTCTGAATGTGAATAGGTAAAGCAATATTGTTTGCGTGTATGTTTTCTTTTTTATGTACAGGGTTTTGCCCCCAAATATCCAGTTTTTTAAGATGCTGCTGCTGATAAAAAAGTAAAAGAAAAATGCTCTGACAATGCACTACACCTTGCAATGCACCTTTAAGGTTCATCACTGGCTGGTCATACAAATGATATAATATGATATATGATACAAATGATGAAAGATTATAATATCACGATCACATTCTGGAAAATAGACAAAGTTTGCAAACTGACATTGGACATTGAAAAAGATGGGCTTAGACTATGGTCCTCTTTTTTGTCATATGAAAAATGTAATTCAATGATTAAAACTTTTTATTTTTTCATCATACTTCTCAAAAAAATATGCTGTTCTTTTAGGCTAGCTCCTTTATGTCAGGAAATGACATATCTTGGACATGTCTTCACAATTACAAACTCATCTCATCTCATCTCATCTTCATCCGCTTATCCGGGGCCAGGTCGCGGAGGCAGCAGTCTGAGCAGAGATGCCCAGACTTCCCTCATCCCAGACACTTCCTCCTGCTCTACCGGGGGGATTCCGAGGCGTTCCCAGGCCAGCCAAGAGACATAGGTGTCCAGGGGGCATTTGATAAAGATGCCTGAGCCACCTCAGCTGACTCCTCTCGATGCAATGGAGCAGCAGCTCTACTCCGAGCTCCTCCTGAGTGACTGAACTTCTCACCCTATCTCTAAGGGAGCGCCCAGCCACCCTGCGGAGGAGACTCATTTCGGCCGCTTGTATCCGCGATCTTGTTCTTTCAGTCATTATCCAAAGTTCATGACCATAGGTGAGGGTAGGAGCATAGATTGACCTGTAAATCGAGAGTTTCACCTTTCGACTCAGCTCCCTCTTCACCACGACGGTCCGGTACATCGACCGCATATCTGCGGAAGCTGCACCAATCTCAACCTGTCAATCTCACGCTCCATCTTTCCCTCACTCGTGAACAAGACCCAGACAAACTTGAACTCCTCCATTGAGGCAGGACCTCTCCACCCAACTCGGAGAGGGAACGCCACACTTTTCTGGTTGAGAACCATCTATGGCCTCGATTTTGAAGGTGCTGATTCTCATCCCAGCTGCTTCACACTCAGCTGCAAACCGCCCCAACACATGCTGAAGGTCCTGGTTTGATAAAGCCAACAGGACAACATCATCTGCAAAAAGCAAAGATGAAATCCTGTGGTTCCCAAACTGGACTCCCTCCCTCATGGTCCACTCGGACTTAATGTCCCCAACCTCCCTTGGAATCTGGGAGAAGACCTCCTTGACAGAGGGCTCAGCCAGACATTCCCAACAGACCCTCACAGCTTGACAGCTAGGCCCCTCTCTTTACCTGAGTGTCCAAGACATGCAGCCGGAGATCAGATGAAATTACATCAACCTCGGGCCTAGGGTGTCCTGGTGCCATATGCACTTATGGACACCCTTATGCTCGAACATGGTGTTCGTTATGGACAAACTGTGACTAGCACAGATGTCCAATAACAAAACACCAATCGGGTTTAGATCAAGGAGACTGTTCCTCCTGATCACACCCCTTCAGGTATCACTGTCATTGCCCACGTGAGCGTTGAAGTCCCCCAGTAGAACAATGGAGTCCCAAGTTGGAGCACTATCAAGTACCCCTCCCAGGGACACCAAGAAGGCCAGGTATTCTGTACTGTTGGGCCCGTAGGCACAAACAACAGCAAGATACCTATCCCCAACCCAAAGGCGCAGGGAAGCGACCCTCTCTTCACCAGGGTGAACTCCAACACATGGCAGCTGAGCTGGAGAGCTATGAGGGTCCAGCCCCTCTCAAGGAGCTGGGTTCCAGAGCCCAAACTATGCATGTAGGTGATCCCAACTATCTCCAGCTGGTACCTCTCAACCTCCCACACAAGCTCAGGCTCCTCCCCCCTCCCAGTAAGGTGACATTCCATGTCCCTATTTCCAGAGGTTTGGTCCAGGGTCCAGGTCGTCGAAGCCCCCCACCACAACTGCTACCCAAATCACATTGCACCGGCCCCTCATGGACCTCCCTGCAGGTTGTGAGCTTGTTACTGCAGCTGTTTACAGATTTATTACCATAACTAGCATTGTTTGGTTTAGTTGGCATGCCAGCTTGAGGTGTAATCTATCTATCTATCTATCTATCTATCTATCTATCTATCTATCTATCTATCTATCTATCTATCTATCTATCTA
>JBAJHX010000043.1:23353587-23367245 GCA_037176925.1 Amniataba percoides | reverse complement strand
TCTATCTATCTATCTATCTATCTATCTATCTATCTATCTATCTATCTATCTATCTATCTATCTATCTATCTGTGTGTATATATATCTGTGTCTGTTAGAATACACATCAGAATGTGTAGTAGTATCTTCTGTATGATATAAGACGATACAGTAGAGTTTGTATATCTGTGTATGTGTGTGTTTGTGGATGTGTAAGGGCAATAAGTGTGTGTGTGTTGTCTGGTATTCAAGGTGAGGAAGAGGAGGACAACATCTAATCTTTTGTCTGCGTATTGTAGCGCTGGCCAGGCAGACAGGTAAAGGCCATTACTCCCCACTTGAACGATATTAGACACAGTCAGACGTGCCTTGGTTCTAAAGCCTAAAACTCATTCCATCTCTACATGACCTTTGCCACTATCACAGTGCAGCAGAAGGTTAAGGTCGATAGTTAAGGTTAAGGTGCAAAGCGATCTGAAGCCTTGCTTTCTTTTTTTTCTGCATCTGCCCAATAAATCTGATGCTCACAGTGCTGTTGCATTACACAAAGTAACATGAATAACACCCCAAAGAGGACAACATCCCTTTCATTCCTGTGTGAAAAAGCACAACAATGCTCACAAGAGTCCTTCACAGAGCAAAGTATCATTGGTTTACCTATGGGAATTGAGAGCTCTCGCTGTATGTTTCCACCAGGTTGGAGCAGCAGTTCTGTTGCTTACAGAATGGCAGCACATATGGCCCTCTGTGTTTTTGGCAGATACTATACGGCTAATATACCTTACAGCAACTGGCAGGGTAATAAGCTTTCATATTGAGAAAATTACCAGAACACTGCTTTGTTTTTTCTCACCTTGTCTATTCAAGATAGTTTTTACTTTTAAAAACATTGCTTTGTTTTGCTCATGTTACATTATATTAATCATTATAACAGTTAATGTTATATTATATTAATCAGTGCTGATTAATATAACATAATACCTTACTAGGGTCATGTTACCAAAGGGATACTTTGAAGAAAGCAATTCTCTTAGGTTTGTAAATGCCAATGAGGAGGCATTGCCTTAAAAGCAAAAATCAGGGAATAAAGCCAGGTATTATATGTTGCTTTTGAAAACTAATGGCTGTATATCAACAGTTTACAGCATATGTTTATGTCTGTGTTAGCCTGCGAGATGGACTCTAAAAAATATCTATTATCAGGTCAGTATATATTAACTGGTGTGGATATACAGCTGTGATGCTACACCTGTTACTAGTTACCTCAAACAGATAGAGATATAATCAGTAATTTAGTAAAAGTAAAGTAGTGTACTACAGAGTAATGTGATAGAACCAGCGAATATGACTGAACTTAGTTACATCCCTATGTGAAACAGTAAAGTGACCTTTTATTGAAATGGTAAATCTGTTGATCTCTACTTTATTATTATATGAAGTCTAAAAGTATTCTGTAAGGACCAAGTATATGTTCTCAGAGGGAGCATATGTGGTATTTTTAGTTTTTATTTGAGTGCCAGAAGCGTCTCATATGATCCAGATGTAAGGTGTTGCAAAGAGACCACACAGAGGCTCATCTTGACCTCTGCAGGGTCAGTGCTTCCATTTACTAATGCTGCACACCTTGTCATCTGCGGACACCATTATGAAGCATCCAGGAAAAGGTGCACTCCACAAACCTATAAATGCACTAATTTGCCATACAGTTTCTGTGTTTACACAAAAACATGTGTTTGACCTCTCTCTCTCCATTCTCTCTTGCTGCCACACCAAACAGGGAGCTGAAAGCAAATCTGTTTCTTGCAATGCTGTAATGGCTTCCATATGGGAGTCCTCGGCTCCAACTCTACCACAAAGAGAGTCTATAAACCTTTGAGGTGCACATGCAGCGGTTTCCAAAGTTCAGCTATGGGAACAAGTGGGGATCGTAGGACAATGATAGAGTTTTTATGGGTTGGTTCTAGCCAGCTTCTTGGAAGATCATGATTTAGCAGGCAAGGGAATGGTCATTGGTGGCTGGAATTAGGTAGTAGTCAAATGTGAACTTGCACACAGCACATACACTTAGAGATCACCCACAAGGGTAGTCACAAAGAAAAAAGGCTCATACAGTATCAAAGACAAGAAACATGATAATCATACAGCCCTGCACCAAAGATTTCACATCTATTACAGACAATGTGCACCTGCATAATGTAACATAAACTTAGTGGGTAACAATGTTTAGAGGCTCTCAAACACACTGGTGATGAAGAGCAACTGCTGCGGAATTGGAGCTTGTGCATGCTGGCAAATGCACCTGCAGTAAGTTAATCAGTCAGTGTCTTGGCCAGCTTATACAGACCAGCTGTGCAGTTTTGTACTCTGGAGGCTCCCCTGGAAAAGCAGCACATTTCCCATCATGCTAGAATTGGGCAGATGATAAATTGGGATTCAACAAAGGCAGCCATTCAGTCTCGCTAAAAAGCACATAAGCAATTGCTAGTGGTGATGAACGTAGATAAACTCCCACAATTTTATGTATTCCTCACTCTCCGCCTACAGCTGAATCATTCCTGCTGCTCAGCTTAAAATAAAGCTAACCTGATTTTCAGTACTAAATATAGTGTTTTAGTAGATTGCAACTCATACATCAAGGTCAATCCATCTAATTCCTCTCATTAACTGTGGCATGTCCTGTAACTACTTTATGCCTCTGTGACAACAGCAGCTATAGGTAATTAATTAGCCATTTTTATGTCTCGACACCGCCCTCAGCTGATTACACGTACTGCCCAGTTAATTAAACACTGCCTCAATTACATCACAAAAAGTGATATAACTTCTCTTAAAGGACAGCAACTGTTTACAGATTTGTATTTTTCTAACACTGAGTGTGTAAGTGGAGCCATACCAGGATATATTCCCCAAAAGTTTTTTGTCTGGCTTTTGTCTGTTAAGGGAGTACTACTCAGCACTTCTGGAGGGACTTGGAGAAAAAAACTCTGATGGTGTCATGGTGACATGATCAGGTTTAGGTCATATGAGAGACTTTAACACCACAGACAGTCTCCTTACATAGGTGGAAAGCCAGCCAGACATACTCTATCCACTATCCACATCTATCAGGACCCCAAGTGAAGTTGCCTAATATGTAAATGTACACAGATGTACACAAAATATCCCCCATTGCTTACATTTTAAAGGGGCAAAACTGATTTTCTTTTTTGATATCTCTCTTAAAAAAACAAAAGTGCATGAAGAGGTAAAACACTCAAATTATATTTAAAGACTCTTGAACTTCACAAGACTGCATGTTGATACAACATGACATTTAGCACAGGTGTATGCTTAGTGCCATGTGCTTCCATGTGATTAATACAGCAAGACCTATATGGAGGAGTTTCCTTTTGCAAACACTGTGAAGCTGGATTCAGCTCAGATTCACAGGGTCAGCATTTTGCACTCTCCAGTGGTGTTTGCATAAGACTAAGACTAACATGTTCTTTCATGCTTCCATCAGAGAGTAGTCAACATTATATTTGTTTTTTATAGCTGAGGTCATAAAATGACCTGTATCTACAGATACGAACTACACTAAGTATGACAAATATATATATATATATATTTTTTTTTTTTTTAATTTGTAAGAGTACATTAAAGTGCACACACAAAACATTAGATCTTTGCTAGAAAGATTAAACACACTTTTTTGATCATGTATTTTATAAAATAGATCAATATGCAGCTTCCATGATATTATTTATCTTATTAATCAATAATCAGTTGTTGGTTTACTTGTTAATTCTCATTTTAGAAACTCCCTCAGCTGAATGCACAGTTATAGACACACATTCTATCATTCTCTCTCTCTCTGTCTCTGTCTCTCTCTCTCTCTCTCTCTCTCTCTCACACACACACACACACACACACACACACAGAATTCCATAGGGACCACACATGATGCTTGTTGGTGTTAAAGCTGTTAGCCACGGTCTGTGCAGAGCTCCATTCCCAAAATGCCTCTCAGTTGTAACTTGAACTCTTTGAGGAACACACGGGATGAGCATAGCCTCTCCAGCTTTCCATCTCCCTCTGTCTGCATCTTTGTCTCTCTGCAATTCATAAGTGATCATTCTCATTTAAAACAGTAACACCTTATCTTACCATAAATACTTCCCAATGTATTGATTATCACTCAAGCTTGATCTAGTCCTGTGAAATTCATCTTCAAACCATTTGTCCAGAGCCTTGATCCCTCAGGCCCAGGGCAGGTCATAGCAGCCCATTATCCTTTCACCTTTATATCAGACTGTTCTGCAACACATGAACTGTTTGTCTAAAATGTGCCAATCAGGGCAGGACACAGGTTGCCCTTCACATAGCAGAATGAAAAATAAAGGGTGAATTAACATGTAGAATAACTGATTTTCACATTAGAAGCTGGAGGGCTAAAACTAAAATGTTTTCAAACCAACTGGTCATTTTGTGTGGTTTTTTTTTTATTATAACCATAGTCTGTCTATAACCTTAACGGCATTGTAGTTGCAATGCACACACAGTATTGGAATTAATAATTCCTTGAAATTTTTTCGTTGAAAGTAAAAAAAATACCAGCAGTGACATTTCCCCCAGCAAAGCTTTCATGAAAATCCTAAAAGATCATGACTGCAATCTTTTCCTAAGCTTAATTGTTTTTGTACCTGAACCTCCCTGGAGGTGGTGGATAACTTCACACAATCATATAAATCATTTCTACAGTTTTTCCACAAATGTTAATACGCTTTTCTTCTATACTTAATGATCAAAACTCTTCACACGCTCAGAACAACAGAAGTAATTGGAAAACCACACATTGTCAAGTGTAAAAAAAAACTGTGTCAACATGTAACAAATTTAGAAGGAACTGGCAAACAATTTACATGTACATGTAATCACATTTACATATGATGCTCACATTTACATTTACATGATCTGAAGAGGAGTCTCCGAGGGGTATCCTATAAAAGAGGTTCAACATACCGTATTTTTTTTACCATAAGGCGCGCCGGATTATAAGGCGCACTGTCAATGCAATATCAATGAGTGGTCTATTTTCATACATAGGGCACACCGGATTTTAAAGTGCATTAAACATAGTATGTATCACTCCGTGAGGCTTCTGACTACAGTGGCCATAATGCTCCAACAATCCATCAAGCAGCGCAGCTTCGTAGTTTACCAAAGTCGTACTAAAACATTTTGACAGATTTTTGAGTGCCGTGTACCACATAAAATCGGTTCGAGGACAGTAAGCACAACCAGAAAACATACACAAGGTGCACCGGATTATAAAGCACAATGTCGATTTTTGAGAAAATTTAAGGATTTTAAGGCCTTATAGTCCGAAAAATACGGTACTCAGACGACAAAGCCTAAATCTCCAATCAAAGATGATTATAACCATTGTGTGCAGTCTATTTCAATCAAGAAGAGCAGGTGGTCATAATGGAGAACTGTGAGGAATGTATTACATAAATTAATATGAAGAAAAAGTGCAAGAATGTTGGCAGAAAATTAACTTATGCTGTAAATTCATAAATCAATGTGTTTATCCACTCAGTGCCTCACGTTTTTTTTTTTCAAATGTGAAAATGGCTCCTACAGTCTAAACTTGATGCATCATACTTAAGAAATGCCATCAGGTCTATCACTGTCCCGTTGTGTAGAATGAATAAAATGGATCCAAACATTATCTTTCAATACTATAGGTTAGAAGAGAGTCGCATTTCTGAAAACCCTGGCTTTTCCCATTTGTCTGGCTTCATAATACACTTCATAATACCCTCAGATAAATCTAAGTCAAACATTCACTCTCCTCTGAGCTTGGGTTTGGTCTTCCATTTTTGCTCTTTAAAGACTAAATACTCTAATACATAGTGCTAATTTTGTCTGTCAGCTGGTTCTGGGCAGGTAGTGCACAGTGACTTTATCAGAGTCTTTGGATTGAGAACGTTGCCTTCTGGGAACAATGTGCTGTGATGAGAGGCATGACTATAGCAAAGAGACTAAAACAAATTAAGTTGTGGGCAGTAAAACCAAATTTTCTCTAGGCTTCGTCACCATCATTGATCCCTTCTATTGTAGTCATTTGACTCAATTTTAACATGAAAATATTGCTGAAGTTCCATTAGTTACATTTGCTGCTGAAGACTGCTTTAATTCAATGTATAAATTAGGTTTTCATTCATTATCAACCTGTAGCATTAGATACTTGAGGAAAGTCAAATATATTTACACACTACAGAGTTATACTACTGAACATTGCTCCACATTCTTGACATAAGTTTGTTCATAATCCATAACAAACAATGGATATTATCAATATTCATGTTTGTGTTGTGGACTGCCAAAAAGTAAAACTGAGCTCAGTTTAAATGTTGATTTTATTGACCCAGAGGTTTAATTTTAGAATAATGGTGCTGTTGAAAAAAAAATCTTATGTGTTGCAAGAAAGTACATTAATAAAGCATACCAGTGACGATACAACACATAGCAAAAAAATAAATGTTGATAAGTACAGAGGATAAATTGAGAAGTGTGACAGAGGAAAAAAGGTGCTCTGGAGTCTGATGGTACAGCAGCAGATACTTGTGTATCTCTGGTCAGAAAGCAGGGTGAACAGACTGTTGCTGGGTGTGTATGTATATTAACTGAATGCTTATATACTTTGCTTCATACTGTGTATTAATATGTCCTTGTTTATGGCTTAAAGAAAACACATTTTTATACTGTATGTTTGTGAGTGTATATTCAAGTGTAAGTGTGTAGTTTACATGCTGCTGATAACAATCCTGCGTCCTGCCTTCTGTTGCTCAGTAATAACTGCAGCAGCAGTGCGACTGTCCATCTCTCCTCCACTGTAAACACTATGTAACCTTTTATCAGGCAAGAATATGATAAGATTCAATATCACAACACAGTGGGAGTCTGTTATTGCCCAGAGGAGGTACACACAGGCTCCTGCAACAGTATTTTCATTTCATGCGGAGAAGCCCTCGCCTCGATTATCTATCTCTGACACCTCTATAAATGTCGGCTCTGCTCCGGCGATGGAAAACCTCCCCCCAGTCAGTCATACATATTTATGCGGCATATGATATGGCAAAGCAGGTCTTTCACACAAACAAAAAATGATCTGTGTGAAGACTAATATAATCATTACAATAATATACAGTACAAGAGTGCAATAATTCATTATTAGAATTAAATTTCATTGGCTAAAAATTGTTTTGAATTCCAAATAACAGAAATTTAATTTCAAGAGCATATTATCGCAAACCATTACATGTATTTAGTGAATGATTTTATCCATTTTTGTTATTGTTATTATTTTAGCACATGTATCCCCAGAGGGAGTGGAGAAAAGAAGTCGGCTGTTTCTCGTATTAAATGTATCAGGCCTCTGATGTGATAAGGAACATATTTTTTCATATGATTTTTATTAGAGTCCATTGTATATTCTCTTTTATCATATTAAGATATATCATCAAATTAAATCCTGATGTAAATTCTAAAACATCATATTGTATTTACACAGAAAATGTTTGCCCTCCAGCACACATTACAGTAAGCACTGCTGCCATTTTGTTTGAGAATCTTTGGTAACAGTGATTGCTAACAGATGATTTGGCGAAATGGCTTTTCATACTGGACACTCCAGAGCAGAGGAGACAGTTTTATGACACTGCTCGGAAAACAAATAAAATGCTGGTGTGTTTTTGTATTCCTTTTTTCTCATGGATAGAAGTGGGAGTTTATTTTGGATGGTGGGATAAACTAAATCTAAAGCCTTGTATTATTTAATTCAAAGAAACAATGACCCTTCAAACAGATTTGTTTTAAGTTCACTGACAATAACTATTCTAACTGCAGTACTTCTTTTTAATGGCAATCGATGTTACCAAGAATAGCTTATTAATTATGCACATCTGAAAAATGTTCTCACACACACTGCTGCACATCATTTTGAGAAATCTAGAGGAAATTTTGTGACTGGAGAGACATTTCTGTGGTGACATTTATCCACAATAAACAACATGATGAATTCAGCTTTGTTAAAAAAATTGCAGTGGGCACCACCACAGACTCTCACATGTGACTTGATTCAAACACAGAAATCAGAAGCACATCCAGCAGAGCGGTTTCGGGTGACGCTCACCTACCTGCTGGCTTGAATCAAAATGGCGTCACCTCAGTGGGAAATGTGCAGCTCAGCCCTTTGAATTGTGGTCCTGTGGAGGGGCAGCAGAATCGAACCACATAACACCGACCTTGTTGTGAGACTCCCATCGGAGGATGAGCTAATCCTCTTTGCATGGTTTGTCTCTGAGGAAATGGAAGCTTAGAAGAGGTGGGCTGAGGAGCTTTAATACCCCAAAACACCAGTGTGTCACTGCAGCGGGGCTCAGCCAGGGGTGTTTTCTGGACACTGATACTGTTAGTGATATGTGAAGTCATCCTTTAGTAGTTTTTTTCATTAATCATGTGTAGCATCAAATTTTGTAATTTTTTTGTAGTTTTTGGCAATTCTACAGTTGGAGTGCTCTGGAATTAAAGTCTGAGGAGGCACTGAACCTGTCTACTTAAAGTCATTCTAGTTATTTTACTGGTATCAGCTCTGAAAAGGCAGACTAACATACACAGCAACAGAGGTAACTGAGGGAGGTGTTACTAACAAAAATAAAACAATATTGACTAATTGAATGAATAAATGCAAAGAATGTAACAAATAATTTCATCTTTCCCTGCCTAATTCTTGATATTTAATAAGTGATTCATTAGTGTAGTCCTCCTTGAATGCACCTACAGCTGACGGGCAGACAGATACACACACACGCATATAAAACCATCCACCAGTTAATCCATGTATGATTTACACAGCTTAGTGACACACACGCACACACACTCTGTTTAGCAGCAGTGCGGGAGGCCTGTACATCTCAATGCCACTTTTGTTACTCACCCATGATAAAACAACGGCAGCCGTTTGTGCCACAACTGCTCCACTGGCCCTCACAGCTCACTTGTTGACAGGCTGGTAGACAGGGGGAGGCATGTGGAGTTTTAGTCTGCACCACCCACCACTGTCAGACACTGTTTCTGTGAGTGTGTGTGTGTGTGAATGCATATGGAACACATATATACAAGCCTGTATGCATGTAAAGCCGTTGCTTGTGTGTCTGTTTACCCGACGGTCTCGTTGCCCGTCTGCGGATGCATGTGTCTCTGTCTGTTGCTGAGGATCAAACAGCAAGGACAGATGAGTTATTGGGTGCAGGTTGTGAACAGAGGCTTTCTATTTCTTGATCAGGGATCCATCAACACAACACGAGAAATGGCTAAACCATTTTCAGGTCCAGCAGCAAATAGGTCTGAGCCAGCTGAAGTCAGACATATATATGGAGTCAAAATTAGACGTTGTTGTCCACTTAGGATATAACATGCAATGTATGCTGCATTTACTGATCATATTAATCCTGTAAATATCAATGCACACTTAGTCTGCAGGTGTTGAACAGACTGAATTTACAAATGCGTTTACTTTGATTAAGCATGCAGCTTACATTCTCTCTTTGTGGCTTTTTTCACTGATAAGAATGAGATTCTGTTAAATATTTTCAATTAGTTGTTCTCAGTACAAAGATTTTAGCACACATGCATTACTGCAGAAAAACATAATGTCAAAAAACACTGTGCCATTTGGGATATTTCTGTATACTGATACACCAAGATTTAAGTCTGAGATTTAAGTTAAAGTGTAAAAATGAACGACAACAAAAAAACAACACTAGTGATCAGGGCATTTGTGAGGATGATTTAAATGAAATATCTGCTCATTTGAAATCCTGTTTGAATTCTTTCTGTACGACCTCAGATAAAAATGATCACTTTAAATGGTGATATTAATAATCAGGCTTGTTGTTTTTGTGAATTTTTCTTTTTATGAAAAAGAACAAATCTACATGTATAATTTCTTTTCTTTACCAAAAACTATGACCAACACAACAAAACCACACTGCTCCTGTGCTGGTCCTGAATCAGCCTCCCTGCTCTGTAAACTGAAAAATGACTGAAATCAGAGTTTTCTACATTTCAGGCGAATAAATTGTTGTGGGTATTGATATTGTACATCCATAAGTTCTTCATCAGCAGAAAGGACAGCAAGAGTGACTCTGTGTTGCCTCTCTGTTTATTACCTTCATTTGCATGTAAATTAAAGCGGCTTCGTAGCTGAAGGGCAGCTGCGTGGTCACTGTCTATACTCCCACTGCTTCTCATGTACAAACACAGTCCATTTCCACACACACACACACACACACACACACACACATCCAGTCCTGTGTAATTGGTACGGAAATGTTAATTTGTCTAATTGTTTTTAAATTTGCATCACACTCACACATGCACACACTCTACTTTTATTATGCAATTATGCATGAATGAAAAAGCAGGACTGAAGCATGTGAATAAATTATACTATCCTATCTCTGTTGCTATTGGATGATTAAATATGCTCTTCTTCTGAAAGCAAACCTCCCCTTCCCTTCCCTACAGATCTAAGGCCAGCAGCAGAGTGGAAGAAAACAGGTAGAGGCAAAGATCCAGTCAGCCTGTCACAACATTTACCTTTGAATTTGACAAATTGATCTCAGTCTACTGTTACCCTCTGTTTTCTTTCCTTTTTCCCCTTTGGACAGGCTCCAGAGCGATTACAGAAAAGACAAACTCTTCCTATAAGGGAAGTATGAATCTCCAAATGACAGATGACCTCCAGGCTGAAAAAAAAATCCAGGTTTCATCAGGAAGATGCTTACTTGATAAATAATTTGGTCAAAATAATTATATTAAATATATAAATATATATCATGAGTAACACTGCTCTTAGGTTACCATCTGAGATAGTATAATAGCATCTATAATATTTTTTAAATAATCCTATCTATATATCCATCTATCTTAATTAATTACAAAGACAGACTTTTACTTTCATGGAGGAAAATAAATAAATGTTCCTTCAACAGAAATATACACACTGACACTTTAAAAGTACAGATAAAGCCTCTCACAAAGTCAGATAGTTGAAGGAAGCTGCAGTGATGATTCATTCCTCTCTCATGGTAACCTGAGGGCTGTTCATCTCTCACTCGCTCTCCTCTCAGCAAATAATGAACTGCTTAAAAGTGAAGACATGCACTGAAGCCTGCTCCTGTAATTCAGGAGTTGAAAGAGGAGAGCAACGCATTCATTTTGATAGATGATAGGTAAATTAAAAAATGTCTTTAAAAAAAATATTTTAAAACTTTGGGTTGAGGTTGCTGCTTTTGTTTCATTTTGAGATTTTTTTTCTAAATACACATAAGCTATTTTTTTTAAATACCATAGCTTTAATTATTAATTAATTTCGCAACAAACTGTGTAAATGTAAATACAATTTTAAAGTAATGTGGTCACATCTTTTTAAGCATGGGATTCTACAAGCCTCTACGAGGTTTTTAGATGGGCAAAGATACATTTGACATAAATACAGAGTGAGATACAAGATAATGGGATTTGGCTTCGTCAGAAAATAACGCGAAAGAGAACGAGCAAATTAACTGATCGAAATAATGTTTTCATGCCAGTATCATGAGGCATGTTTGAGCTCAGGCCTGCTCTGATCCGCTCCTGTTCCCGGCTCGTGCTGGTGTTCTGGGCTCGTCTTCAGGTCCTGCTCTGCTCGCAGGCTCCGCGCTCTGCTGCTGCTCGGGCCTGCAGGCCGCCTGATGAAATGAGTGAACACAGAGACGGAGAGGCAATTTCATGCTCCGCAACGCTTTGAACAGCGCTGATAGCGCCACGTCTCGCAGAGTAAATTCATCTCCTTTCCAAAGAGCTATGAATATGGATTCAGTTGTCCCACTCACAGCAACGCCCAAACACACACACACACACCTCCACTTAGTAACTGAATATTCTGTGTCATCCACCAGAAAAAAATGGGTCAGTGTGTTTCCTGGACATTTTTTTCTTTTTCCAATATAAAAGTGTTTATTTGGAAACATGGTTTAAATGTACATAATACCGCCCCACCCTCCCGCTCTTCTTCTGGTGAGTATCAGACATGCTGCCTGCAGACCTCTCAGCTTTAACCTGGCTAAATAAAGGCAACACCAGAGGAAATTACGCGCAGAAGGGCCACACGCTCAACTTGTGATCTGTCGTGTATACAGCATGCTGCACACACCCCTCTGTGAGAACTGTAGTAATCCTATAGTGGGCATTACAAGAAAATGATAAAGGTGTCACTTAGAAAAAGAAGCACACACCAACAGGAAATGATATGACTTGATATTTCTTATTAATGTGAAGATTTAAAACATCTTCACTATCTTCTGTTGACGGACTTCGACCAACTCTTACAGCTTTATTCTGTAAATTTAGAGTGAGGCTCACCTCACATACAGTAAATATAATGTCTGTCTAGTATCACCACCATATTGCTTTAATACTAAACAGGAGAGCAGGTCCTCACCCACCCACCAAGACCTGCTGTTAAAGCCACCTTCTTTACATATTTGATTTAATATCTTTCTGCTCCACGTGTAGTCCTTTGTTTGTTTCATGTATTTATGAAGATAGTTATCTCGTTGAAATCGTGGCATCATTACATACTGAATCATCATTTCTGAGTACGTTAGTTTCATTATTGTCCACATCGCCAGTCTCTCTAAAGAGACATGAAGCAGTGTGAGGGGGGCTGCCTGTGCTGATGCACGTTGCTCCTGCTCAGGTGTGATTTTACAGTGACAGTGTTATCCTCTGTTTATTCCTTGTATGTGCCATAGGATTATTATAGCTCGAGAAAGTCAGTTCAGACAGTCACACAGTAGAGGAATGAAGCTGCTGCACAGAAACAAGCGAAATGGGAAACGATGAGTTTCTCTTTATTGTTTTTGAAAGTGTCCAGGCTCTGTTTTCCGATAAAATCTTTGGTTTTGCGGTGGCAGGTCAGTCCAAGAGTCTGCAGTCTTTTCCTGTTCTGCTGTTTTGTCACTTTTGAAGTGGAGGAGAAGGAGATGAAGAAGAGGGGAGCTGATGACCAAACGTGTAAAGAATATCCGCTCAGCCTCCCCTCCTGTCCTCATCGTTAAATTACACATGACATATTTACAGTGTCCGCAGTGTGTGGAGCGGGACTCCTGGAGCTGGCTCCTCGGGGTGGCCTGCTCAGTCGCTGTCCTCCTTGTCCTCCTGGATGGTGGTGGTGGAATGGTTGTACAGTCCCTGCGCCATCAGCTGCAGCGCCAGCCCGTTCTTGAAGCCGCTGGCCTTTTTAATCTTGGCCCGCTTGTTCTGAAACCAGATTTTGATCTGGGACTCGTTGAGGTTGAGCTCCTGCGCCAGAGACTGTCTCCTCTGCTCCGTGATGTAGCGGTTCACCTGGAACTCCGTCTTCAGTCTCTGCAGCTGCTCGGCCGTGAAGGCCGTGCGCGGCCGCTTGTCCTCTTTGCCGCTTTTCGACTTTTTCAGTTTCCGTGTCCTTGGGCCTGCAGTAAGGGCGAAAGGACAGGAGAGCGGAAATATGAATATTCAGCGCAAACTGGGTCAGAATTCACGAAATGTCCGGAAATGATTTGACCATACTGATCAGTCAAAAAAATTAAATGAATAAATGAAAT
>JBAJHX010000043.1:23336024-23348605 GCA_037176925.1 Amniataba percoides | reverse complement strand
TCTGTAAATGTATAAATGTGTCATAACAATTATAGTTAATAGTTAATTGTAGTTAAAATAATATATAATATTACCCTGGACCCTGTTAGAGAACAAGCTGACACAATCATCAGACTGTTAAAAAAAAAAGAAGCTAATTTTCCCTTCGTTGGTTTCACTTCGAATGATGCTGCTGATGTCCACCTCACAGGCCAAATACACACACACACACACACATATGGAGCAGCGGATAAGTTTCTGGGCGGACATTTGATCATTTCAGACAGCTGCTGTTTTAGAGTCTGTTTCTGATTCATCTTCACAGTTTGTTCTCAGCTCATGTTTGGTGTGACTACACCTGGAGCATCCGGACAGCAGCAAAACAAACGAATAAATGCGTGCTGAAGAATAGAAAATTACATCCTGCCTAGCAGGCTTAGGACGAAATAAATCATTTCTACACGTTTTTTAAATAGATATATTACAGCTGCAGGGTGTACGAGACGAAAAAAATCCACTAAATAAGCTCAAAAAACATGAAATAAAAGTGCTCATTTATATATCCAAATTGACAGAAATAATAATACTCACAGGTGATCGTTGCTTCTTCAGGGGGAACTTTTAGTTTTTCATTTCTTTTTAAAGCCGATATTGTTGGTGGAAAGGTGTCCTGCTCAAACAGCCTCCGTTCAGCAGGCCTGCAGGACACCAGCTTCACACCACGTCCACCATCAACACACATCACACAACATGAGCCGTGCAGGTAACACACACACATGAAAGATGCCACACGGAAAGCGTGGGCCTAAAACTGACTTCCCTCCTCGGTTCAGCCTGATGTAATGTGTTTGTTGTGGAACTGACGTGGAAATGAGAAAGGCTTCTGTCTAAAAAGCCATCAGATTAGATTAGTTCTTGTCTCTTTGTTGCTGTACAACAAACAGCTGCAAATGTATCAGAAAAATAAACATGAAATTCAATAAAATGTGAGATGTTTAAGGAGCGTTTAGCAGCCTCCATAATAACAAAAGGCAAAGCAGAAAAGAGCAGAAAAACTCCATCTGTACTCTGAACAGGTGATAGTGAGGAG
Organism: Amniataba percoides; assembly: GCA_037176925.1. Lineage (NCBI taxonomy): Eukaryota > Metazoa > Chordata > Actinopteri > Centrarchiformes > Terapontidae > Amniataba > Amniataba percoides. The sequence goes on along the minus strand of JBAJHX010000043.1, from coordinate 23,347,536 downwards.
CCATGACCAGGCATTGACACTACAACTGCTAAAACTGACTCAGCTGTTTGCTCCTTATGATTTTCACTGCCATACAAGCACGCTACCACAGTCCAAGTGCTCTGAAACAGCCACACCTCAGGGAGAGAGCCCACAGGAAGAGAAAACTGTATGACAGCGACATCTAGTGGTATATGCGAGTACAATTAAATCCATTGCCTCTGCCAATTTTGGAGTCAACTTCTCAGTGGTTCTTACTTACAGGACAATGAAGGCATATAGATACTAATGCAACAAGCTAAACAAACATGCACACAACATCGTTAGATTCAGGCAAGAGCTTACATGAGACACAAATCTGGATTTGTGCAGCTGTTTAAAATGAATCTGAACTGCAATCATCATCAGCCTGCAAATATTTAAATATGAAACTAAAAAGTGCAGCTTAATTACAGCTGGCTGGATCTGGAAGATGTTTTAAAGTGAGCTCCATACATGTTAATGAGATCATGACATTAGATGAGGATATTTAGATAACTGAGACTTTAAATGTTCTTTTTGTAGTTTAACAGTAACACTGAAAGTTGAATGATTAACTGCATAACTCACTTTGTTGCCTTTTGAAAGATTTAGTGAGGTTTCATTTTCAAAGCACAGAAAATGAGTGTGATCCAGCATCAGTCATATTCTAATCATATTTACTGGTAATAATTTTTTTTTTATAACAAAGTAAATCAATTAGCATCAATAAAATAGGATGTATGCCCTCCATTAATCTACTGTCCCTGTGCATGCTGAGAGACTTCAGTACATGTACCTCATATAACTGCAACCACATGATCAGGACTTAGCTAATTATTTAGCCTTCATTTCAAAATAATAACACAATATCAAACAGACAAATAAAGGTGAGGTGTTGGTCCACTTTGTGTCTCCAGAACAGCTTCAGAGCTCCTTGTCATTGATTCTTCAAGTCTATGAATTCTCCTGGAGGGATGAACCCCACTCTTCTACAGATATTCCCTTATTTGGTGTTTTGATGGTGGTGGAGAGCTCTGTGTAACACGTCACTCCACAACCTCCCATGGCTGTTCAGTTAGGTTGAATGTGAAGGTCATAATATGTTATTCACATCATTTCCATCTTCATCAAGACCTCACCCTAACCCACCTATGTCATCTGTTGGTGGGTTAGGGTTAGGTGTGTGTGACCAGAGAGTTTATCTAAAAAAGCTCACCTTCATCTGTGTTTTTATTAAGTCATTATTTCATTTGTGTTCTGACAACTTCACATTGTGATATGATGACTCACTTGAAGTAAAGATACTTATGTGTTATATGTGCATATATTGATGGAGTGTATGTGCATTATCTGCTGTGTGTTATGTCTCTTAACAAAAGAATACTAGGTCTTTCCCTCTGTAAAATGTTAAAGTTAAACTATACTGTACTGGTAAGGATTAGTATTGCAGCTATTTCACAAGAATTCTTTCAGTTCCCCAAATGTTTGATTTAACACTTGATGAGCGTGCAAGCAAGTGGTACTTGGCCTTGTGCACCAAATCTGGCTTTTAATTCCTGCTTATTTTCATCCAGCAAATTGCAGCAAATTTTATTTAATGTTTAAGTTCTGATTTGGAAATTCTGGTTGAATTTAATAATATTTTCTAACACAAGACAAATCAGTAGAGAGTGATATTACTGCAATGCAGTGTTAGCATGCTAACATGCTAACATGATAAAGACTCAGCCAATCATAAGCCTGAGTCTGCCATGAAAATGAAAGCATACTAAATCTTATAATTGTAGCTTTATTTGCATGGACACTGTGAGCCTTTGTGTCAAAATGACATCTTCCTTTTTTAATGTCTTGGCTCCATTGGTCTTGTAACATTCAAAATATGTTTTATATTCATTTAGCTTCTCAGAGTACATTAATGGTTCTGTTTTAACTTTAAAGGCTGTGTGCTCAGCCCGTCCTGTTCATGTTACACACCCATGGCTGCAGTCACTGACATCAGGAGACTCTCTTGTGAACTTTGTGGTTCCTACTGCCATCGCTGGGTGGAAATGAACTGTCATGCAGGGCGGTGCAAAAAGATGAACCTACTTCTTAATGTCAGCAAAAAAAAAAAAAAAAAAAAAAAAGAACTGACTGTTGATTCTAAAACAGAGGCAAAGTGGTAACATTTTATTTGAAAGGGTGAGTGTAAGACTGATGAGACTCTGTCATAATGTGACATGACATTTCTCATGAACAAGTTTTATAAGCTTTTAAGTGTCATTCAATCTTTTATGTGTTTTCAACACTGTTTGTCTCTGTTATAACAACCTTACCTTAATTAAGACCACATCACCAGTAAGTGTTTTGTATGTCAACTTGACATTAACCAAGGCAGCATAACCTGCAGTAAACACCCCACAGGAAGCTTGATTATCAAACATAATTAAATTATCTGGCTTTATCGTAGTTACATTAAATATTATTATTATTATTTGTTAATTTTATTTTTAAAAAATTAAATTTTTTTTCCAGATTATAGATGATTTATATTTGTAGCCCCTTGGCAGGTCAGAGCAAAGAAATAGGACAATGACAAGCAATACAGAGTAAAAACATAAATGAACACAAAAAACAAAGCTATGTACAATTCAAAGCTGAGCAGCTTTTAACAGATACAAGTTTTAAGTTTATTTTGAAGAAGCTGCTAGGACTGCAGCTGCTTACACCATGAAGGGTGTTTCATTGGTTTGTGGCTGATTGCTGACAACAATAGATAATTGAGAGATGCTCCCTTCTTTTCTTTCTTTTTATTTTACCCTTTTTGAGTCTATTAGATCATATTCAACCTCCACACCATTTCTACATGTTTATGTTTTTCCATCCAAGTTTGAGTCCATTTAATCTATCCACACCAACTCAAAATGTCCACACTACACTAAGTTTTAAAAAGTTCTTACACTGCAAATAATAAGGTCAAAGGTTAAAGCAAAAAAGCAAAACCAAAAGAAGAAGTAAAATGATACATTAAAGCTGAGACAAGTGGAAAATTGGAGGCACTAAAGTTTACATAGAAGAATAAAAGGAGAAAGTAATGTGTTTTACCTTTTGATTTCAAGACTCAAGATTACCCAACATTTTCAGATTTTTATTTTAGACACCGCCAAGATCAGTTTTGACTCAAGGATCAAAAAACAAAAAAATGTACTTTGTGTGTGCTAAGGAAGCATCATTAATAATAATAATTCAAATCTGCTGGTCTGCTGGGGCTCTTCTGTTTGGAGTTTTCATGTTCTCCCAGATCTATGATTGACAGGCAACCAGTCCAGGGTGTACCTCGTCCCTGGTCCAGTACCAGCTGGGATGGGCTACAACAGCCATGTGACCCTCTAAGGATAAGAGGGATACATAGTAACAAACGTTATCTATATAGCACCTTTTATTTGTATTTACACCCAATTGTTTTCCTATTCTGTAATTTCATCTCTGTGATTATCTATATTTCAATGTATATGTTTATTGCGAGAATATACATGATAGATATTTACCCTTTTTATGTCCAAAGAATAATTCGTGTGCCATTCTATTTTCCTTACTGCCAACAAATCCAATTAAAAGACCCAAACCAACAATATACTAGTGCATTTCTTCAACTTTTTTAGTTTGAAATTATAGTTTTGTTTATAGTTAGTTTGAAGCTATTTTCAATTTTACGATATAATCACAAATTACTTTTGAATAAATATTTGTGGAGAAAATTTGAGGTGTTAACCATAAGTGCTTTTTATGAAAGAGTAAGAGTAGTGGAAGTATAAGAGTAATGTAAGACTGTAATGCAACTCATGAACAAAGTATACAGGCCGCCCAGACAGCAGTCTGTTGATGAGGGCAGAGAAGCTGTAGTTCAGGAAGTATGTACAAGCAACAAGAACAAGGGCTATTTGAGTGTGAGGGCAGGGCTTAGAAAATCTGAACCTGAGAACAAGTCATGCACCCAAAGTACCTTAATAAAGCTGAGAATGACACTCCATGAGATGATAATAAATGACAGCTGACTTATCTTGTGTCGTGTTGTTGTTATCGTGTGATAACACCTGTTACCACAAGGAAAAAAAGTGACAAAATTTTTCCTCTTCATTCCTGTCCACACAGGCCCTTGGTATCATCATACCTTCCTTACCTCCCTTCATGATATGTCTGCTTAGATCACTGCAGAGGGAATTAGAAATTTGTGCAAGTCAGTTTGAGGACATGCTGAGAACAAGTTAAATAAGTGTACGATCTGTATCTCATCAGACCTGATTCACATTGAACACTTGGTATTTTGTGCATGACTAAATAAATTCAATGCAACAATTTCATTTATATATGACTTTCAGGGTGTCATCTCACCCTGTAGACTTTGATGTGATCCCATATTTTCACATGTCAAACCAGTAGACAAGTAACAATTTAAAAATTGTCCATGATACTTTCATCGTCATTCTAACTGATATAAAATACTTCACCTTAGTTCAGTTTTGCAAGGCCTTCTTGCATTTGTTGTCAGAATGGCAACTTCCTCATTCTAATTACACTCTGCACTTTGTGTTTTTGTGCTGAGTTTTGGTCATCTCGATCACCAGTTCCTTCCTCTACTTCAATCCGTGACATTGTGATCTCTGCAGGGCAGGTTCTGTCGCAATCTGGGGACGTTCATGTTTTCCTAACATCATGCATGATATAAGAGCTGCTTTAATAGGAACTGACGGTCACTCAGAGACTCAGACTCCAGAGAGCATGGAAACATCAGTGGACCGGGGGAAGGACAGGGTCTCATACACCCACAGTAACCCACTGTTTGACATGTCACTCAGCAGGAGTGATCTCTACAGTTTCCAGCCTGATGGTAAGTATTTAAGCATAATGTGTAAAACTTTAAAAGCAGTTAACAGATTTACATAAGAATTTACCATCCAGTTATCACTGGTTTGATGTTTGATCTTAGACTTTACGCTTTCTCTGTGGAAACAACACTTCAGATATGTTCTCATTTACCGTACTTCACTGTGTAAGACCTGGTATGTTGTAATTTTTGAACTACTTGACAGGAGTATAATGAATTGCAGTAATGTAGAGAAAACACAAAATAATTCATTTCTAAATATTCTAAATATTTTTTAATGAAATGAAAAAAAATCTTTCTAATCATATAAATATTTCATAAATATAGGGCAGGCACTTTATTTTAGAAACATTTTTTGCTATATTTATCAGCATTTTCTTCATATTCCAATAGCAATCAATAAAGCTGAATTCAAAGTTTTGCTCTGTTTTTATTTACAATAGTTTTACTTTATTTACTTAAAAAAACTTTGGAGAGCTATTTATTTACATTTTCAGTTGAATTAAAGAAGCCCTACAGGACAAATGTGCTTTTAAGGTTTTACTTTTACTGCAAATGTGCTCCTTGATTACTAATAGCATAATCAGAACTGATCCTGAAAAAAAAACATGTGTCAACCCCAACTAGATAGTGGGTTTACATACAACAGGAAATTTCTGCAATAATCACATTTGAAAAGTACATCTTAGTTTCACTGACATTAAAGAGATATTAAAGAAAAGAAAAGAATAAGAAAAAATAGCGTGTATGTTAGCTATTTTTTGCCACACAAAACATCAACATCAGTACCTGTTCAAAATGATACATTTCCTTGAAGAGGTAATGACGTTTAGTAAGTTTCGTAATTAAGTAATGAATGACCAAGTGAGTTATAATTCTCACTGCTATTTAATGTACAACCAGATACTACATGCAAAAAAGAAAAGGAATTAAAAACAATAACATTTCTGTCATTGCTTTTTTGCTGAGAAGAATTGGTCTTCTCTCCACTAGAAATCATATTCTCTGCAGTAAAACTAGAACTAGAAATGTGCGTTATCCTTCTGCCCTATTCATCTCAGGAGTCGCTGCTCCTCGGCAGCAATGAATTTTCCTTTTTATGCCTCCCATGCAGAGTTTGTTTGTGTTATTTTGTAAACACTACTTTGACACTTGTTTAGACTCAACTAACTTTAAAAAAATGAAAGACAAAAATTGCCTAAAACACACTGATGCAGATACAGGACCAACAGGCGTGTGGCTGTTGTGATGACAGCGTGATGGGGCTGCCATGGCCAGGCTGAAGATGAAAAAAGATTATGTAGGATTATGTGTACTGTTATCAGTTGTTAAAGACAACATTGTCGAGTCAATGGTATAAAATGGATAACCTTATGTTGGTTATATATTAATCTTATTCTCTGTGCTTTTCAAGCACAGCTTCAGCTGACACAGTTAAATCTGGGAGTGGATTAAATTGCTGCAATGACCACTAGATGGTAGCAATGATTCACCTTCCCTGGTCAAGAGGCAGAGCAGGTGAACCAATGAAACACAAAGGTTCAGCTGCAAATGTCCCAGTATGATATACCAGAAATCATTATCATACTGAAATACCAGTACGATAATGACCTCTTGTGCCAAATGTATGACAAATGAGCTACATCACTATGCTATATCCACTTTAGAAAAAGTAACGATACCATCATATCAAAACACTCTTTCCAGTGAGGGAGCTGCATTCAAAAGCTTGCTCAAGTAATACAATAAAAGTAATAGCATCAAAATAAACTTAAAATACCTTTAGTAAAAGTATTCATTCATGTGTAATGACTAATTTCAGAACACTGTTTTTCATATTATCAGATTAAACCAACTATCAGGTTATGTCAACTGAGTAATGGATAGAGTCTATCACAGTAGCCTATCATAATGTATTAGTTGATTATATTTGATACACACACACACACACACACACACACACACACAAACACACACACACACTTCTGTATTGTGCATTAAAGCTAGAGTCTGCAGGATTTAGAGGAGAGCGGAAGTTGTGCCAAATCTTATTCCAGCGCTTCTCTCTGCCTCTGTGATTCAGCTCACCTCTAAAGTCCTCCTCACACAGTCTTTCTTTTTGGATTGTTTTTTATCATTGCTCCTCTTCTGTTTACTTGTATTTGTCGTGTCATGTTTTCTTGTTTTCAAAAGAGGGATGGGCAGTGTGAAACTATACCCCCCCTTTTTTCAGATAGCTCTTTCAGTTAATAAACTCTCCTCATCCTGCTGTCAGGGCATGTAATTCAAGCTGTTACTGTTACAGGTTAGCTGTATTTTAACATAACACATATACAACAAGGTTACTTAAGAGTTTAAAATACGGAAACATTATTATTTTGAGATAAAATGCGTCAGATACAAGAAATAAAAAAAAAAAACAGAAAATAAATGAATGAAAAACAAACAAACCAACAAAAAACACCACTGACCACTTGAATCCATGTTACACATTCCTGTGAGCTGTAGGACTCTGCTGACTCCCGTCCACACACATGCAGCCCTGAAGCTTTCAGAGAGGACAGTAGTTTACCTCTCAGTCATATCCAGTTTGATCCTGTGTCAGTTACTTTCCTTTTCTGCCAACAAAAAGAAGCATGTTACAACCCCGCCACCGGGTTTCATTGTGATTGATGGATGACATTTCCAACTGATTGTCCAAATGTTTCATGCTTGCAGCATTGCAAATTTCGAAAAGCATTTGTATCAGCCGCATTAACTTTTGGTCTCCTGAAATGACTTTCCTAAGCTGCTATAAGTTTGCTGCAAGAGACTGATCACATTTTGGGTTTTGTTAATGCAGTTTCCTGTTTGTGTTTCAGATCTAAAGCCAGTGAGGCCCAGAAGACAGTGGTATTTTTATGTGATTGTTGTTTACCTCATACTGCAGACTGGCCTTAATGCCTTCCTCATTTATAAAGGTACAACTGCATATAGATTATTCTACCATAATATAATAAATAAATAAATAAATAAATAAATAAATAAATAAATAAATAAATAAATAAATAAATAATAATAATAATAATAATAAAAATAATGTTATCACATTTTACTTTTCAAATATAGCTCAACAAAGACATCAGGGTTATTTATATACCAGTTTGTGCTGAGGACACAAACTACACATGAAACTCATGTTACTTTTACTGTACCTTGTACTGTAAATGTGAACTGAATGATGAAACATGTTCCATATTTTTCACTTCTGTCCCAGTTTTCACACTGGAGTCTTCACTGTCCAACCCCCGGTTGGAGAAACTGACGTCCTATCAGCCTGACAACTTTCAAGCTCTCCTCCAAAACAACAGTCAAGAAACCAAGACCCTGCAGGGCCAGCTATGGATCCTGAAGAGCCAGGTAATCACAGTCAAGCACTGGCAAGACATGTGGCTAAAGAGAACTGGTCATCTCAAGTCAATTAACTCAGACATGCTAGCTACACAATAATATCTATCTAAAGTTCATCAAACAGTCATGTTTGTGTTTGTTGTCATGACAACAGGTCAATGGCCTTTGTGAACATGGGGGTGACGTGGACAGACTGAAGTCTGACCTGAAAATGCTCAACATCAGCACCCACAACCTAGAGGGCAAACTGACAAATATCAGCCTCAGCCCAGGTAATACACACATCAAGGTGTGTGTGGGTATGTATGCATGCATGTTGCTTTTATTCTTGAAGTAACAATAATATGGAAATTCATTACAAAGACAGTCAAGACCTTGTCGAGGAGATATTTTCAGTACTAGTAGCTGGTAATGTTGACCTGCAAACTATGACAACCTGGACAGAACTTTAAGGGATTCGTTTATTAACCAGGACAATTCCTTTTGTGTGTCTTCAGGCCCTCCTGGTCACCCAGGTAGAGATGGACATCCAGGTATGCCAGGAGAGAAGGGCCTCAAAGGTGAGTTAGTTTTAGCTATTAAAAACTAAACATTGACATTAGAAGTACTTGAAAATGGAAAGAGCGGTAATGTGTAACACCAACAACTTGCTGTTGCTGCAATCATTAGGTAATTAGGATTTTATGATCTGATATCAGAGTAGTTCAGAAAGAGAACTGAATCTGTAACCCTGGCAGTGGTGGAGTCTTGCTCCAACCTCTAAGCTAGAAAACGACACCAGAATAAATGTTCCTCCATTACAACTGATTTAGCAAAGGTGCATATGTGTGCAGCAGGAGACATTAGCTTTCTGCTGCAGGTCTGGTGATGATCCCAGTGTTGATGACCTGTCATCTCTTGTCAGTTGGCTGATGAAATCCTGCTGATGGATGGGCTGCAGCTGCTATTTCAAATGGCCTTGCAACTTAGTCAGTGCACTGACATTTCATGTATGAAATCTCTATCAGACCTGCAGTTTTACTCAAGCCAACAAATCTGAGTCTCTAGATGTTTTCCAATAGGTCAATCACTAAGTAACCTCTGAAAAAAAAAGTTCCAGATAAAAGTAAGTTTATAATTGACCTTACACAAATTGTGTGCGTGTATATGTACAAGTTTGGTTTGATTTTATATACATTTTCTACCTGCGCCCACTCAATGACATGCTAACAGTTCCAGTTCCATAGCTGACATCCAGAAGAACAGATGGCACAATGAAGACAAAAAAATCTGTCTGTTCAGTACCTTCTTACTTTGTCTGTCCAAAACTTTTTTTTGTAGCATCAGTTAATCTGCCAGTGTAATTAATTCATTAACAGAAAATACAGTTAAACAGTATATAGAATATCACTATTTGTTATTTGTTTGTATAGTGATAATAAATTATAAATATGGCCACTAAGAGGTAAGGGTTGCCCATATCTTGATAGTCATAGGTCAGATCACCATACAATATGCTGTGGATCCTTGTACTATGAGTCTACAGGATTTTGGTGGCATTTGACCTTTTTTCTGTGGTTTTGTTGTCAAGGCAGATTTTGCAGTAGAAAAAAAGAAATATAAAAATCAGCTGATTGCCACGAGAGTTATTGAGCATAGGTTCAGAGGCTTTTGCCTTTCACCTCTGGTTTCAAGAATATTTCATCAGTACAGTAGCAAGATGTAATAGGCACTGCTGGCTCCAAAGCTTAACATACTAATTTTACATTTCTGTTAATTTTGTCCAGCTGGATGTATAAAAACTCGAGAATGAAGCATGCCAACAAGTCAAATGTCTTGTCTGTTTTTACCAAAACAAATGACTAAAACTTTGGACTTAGTGGCTGTGTGCAGCTCCTGACCAGTGCACAGCCTACACTGTAACTGTGAGAGCATTATTAAGCATGCCTCAGTGACAGTGATGAGCAACAGAGGATGCAGCCTGCCAGCTGATTGCCTGCATGTATGTTTCTATCCAGGTGACAGTGGTGTTGCAGGTTCTCCAGGACCAAAGGGTGAAATGGGACTTCAAGGACAACCTGGAGTTCCAGGAGTTGGTGGGCTTCATTATTATTTGTGGAATACTGCACTTTTTGTTCTTTGTTCTTAAAGTTGTACAGGATATGATCTTAAGGAAATACACACACCTAAACACACACACATACATCATATTGATTGACCAACAACAGTAGAAGGCAGTGGTGATAGTCAAACAATCCAGAGTGACAGAAACATCATGAAGAGGGAAGACGAGAAGCTAGAAAAGTACCAAGGGCTGAAAGAGAAGGTAGAAACGATGTGAGGAGTTGTTTCTAAGCTTCTCTGTCAAAGATACTACAACCACAACTATCCCATAATTTTGCTGTGAACAGATTTTCCTCCTTCTAGGATGGGAAGAATGTGTCAGCTACAGTTTTGAAATAATTCAGTTTCTCTTCCTCTTTTAACTTCTGGGTATCACTGGAAATGTTGCTGACACATTGCAATTACATGGCATTAATGCTACAATTTGCACTGCTTGCATTTATGAAATATCAACTCACACAAAAGAAGCTGGGTCAGTGGTTTAGTGGTTTCAGCTGGTAATGGTAATAATCACACTGATTCACTCTGTGTGTGTGTGTGTATGTGTGTGTGTGTGTGTGTGTGTTTGTGTGTGTGTGAATGTGAATTAAGGTGTCAAGGGTGCACCTGGACTCAAAGGAGAGCCAGGGAATCAAGGACCAGGTGCAAAGGGAGAGAAAGGGGAACCTGGGGCCCAAGGTAAGGGTCTAGATAACAGCTGAAGGAATCATAGCAACATTATAGTTTACTGTATGCTACATCAAACCTGACCTAACTACACAGAAACAAAAGCATCCTGAAAATCATTTTTCACTTTCCACATTAATTAGCGTTCTTCACAATAGGCATGTGGGGTCTCCTTCCATAAAGAGCTACTTACATTAAAATAAAAGAGCAATTTTCTTTGAACTTGTCACATATAAATCTTGTTTTAGAAACCTTTCTAGCGCCAGAAGGACGTAACAGAAAATCACCCCAACTCTAAATCTATAGTTCTGACTATTTTCCTTATTGTTATGATTCCAGGTTCTCAAGGAGTCAAAGGTGACACTGGGATCAGTGGCCAAAGTGGTAATACAATATTACATAACTCTAACTGACACACACACAAACACACACACACACACACACACACACACACACACACACACACACACACACACACACACACACACA
>JBAJHX010000043.1:23324613-23335511 GCA_037176925.1 Amniataba percoides | reverse complement strand
TTCTTCTTCTTATTATTATTATTATTATTATTATTATTATTATTATTATTATTATTATTATTATTATTATTATTATTGTTAGATTTCTGTTAGATAGTTTTTTGCATTTAGTCCCAGGTCTGTATGCCACTGTGTGCTTGATGCTGACAGAGTGAGGGAGGAGTTCAATACCAAAAGCAGTTTAATGGTGCTAATGTAAATTTCCCCACATGGGACACTAAAGAGTTTTCTTCTTCTTCTTCTTCTTCTTCTTCTTCTTCTTCTTCAGTATATGTAATAGTGTCTAACACACTCACCCATTGCCGAGCTACACAAAATTAAGACAAAGAGCCACCTCATCACATCTGAATAGTTTACTTGTCACATGTTAACAGTGATTTTGGTTAAAAGATGGATTTGGCCGTTTTTCCTCCACAGGTGTCCCTGGACCACCAGGTGCCAAAGGAGAAAAGGGTGACACAGGAAGGACATCAGAGTGTAAGTCTGCATGTTGTAGTACTGGAAACTAATATTAATGTATAGAATCTCACTTTTAGTGGCTTGATAACATAATCTGAAGGAATGTTCAGATCTCTCAAAGTTAGATTTTTTTCCTCACCATAATGTTATAAACCAGTAAATACAAAAAAGTAAAGGTAACCAACTTCAGCCATTATAGGTGATGCCAATGGACTGATATATGTGTGTTAAGCAAATCTACCCCACAACACTTCTCCTAAATCTTTTTTTAACTATTTCAAAGCAGTGGGAGAAGTTTTGCAGCTGTTTAGTTGCCATTAGGGGAACTGCAGCTGGATTCACTGGCTGCTCATCTTAGTGGCACAGAAATCCCACTAATTTATTGAGACATTCAGGCCCTTCTGTTGTGGCCAGATTGGCAAACCATCACCTCTGACTAGTGTTAAGTATTGATTAACTCCTTCATTTCCCCTGATGTGTCCCTTACCAAAACAGAACTGATTTAGTCTGTTTTACTGGTGATTACTATGGATAATAAATTCACTTTCACTTTAAATTCACTTAAATTTCACTGTGGAAATTAGCTCTAGCTGGAAACTACTTAGTACCCCAGAAACAGTCTAAACTAAAGTGCTGGTAACTGTACCTTTTTTAAATGCATATGTTCAGTGGTGAGCACCCACAGACACCTGACATATATCTCAAAACCTGGCCAGTATATGGCTTATTTAAATGTAATGCCGTAAATTTAAAATAAATCTCATATCAAAATAAATGTCATCTTACATAAAGATAGATACTGCACATGTACAGTATAGCACAATGGAGAGTAAATGGTAGCTTTGTGTCAGTAACAAATCGAATCTCTGACTGAATGAACTTTTTCGTGTTAACAGCACAAGTGTTTCCTATTTAAGCATAACCTAAACCCAAACTTAACTGAAACTGTAACACTGACCTAAAACTGGGGACACTCTGGTCAGCGCTCCAGCTCCAGTGAAGGGTTGAGCAAAGAGACTCTAATGGGAATGGACGGGCTGTGTTTTCAGTACTTTGCTCTGACTATTCCATTCAACACAATGGTTCCTTTATGCAGCCATGATCTGGGTTTTGTTTAAAAAATGTCATGTGTGATGACCTAAGTAAGATTTGGGGCACAAGACCTGAGAGCCTGTCACTGAACACCAGACCATCCAAACATTCCCAAAGTTAGAGCCACTATGAGCTTTAAAAAGTCTGTGTCTCTGTATTACCACAGTGAATGTGCGCCTTGTGCCAGGAAGATCCCGAGGGCGAGTGGAGGTGAGACACAACGGTGTCTGGGGCACTGTGTGTGACGACAACTTTGACACTGTAGATGGCAAGGTGATCTGTAAGATGCTGGGCTTTAACACGGCCGTTACCACCTTCACTGCCAGCCCAGGTAAGAAATCTGCTTGGCTGAGACTTGGAACTGGCTATTGTTTGCATCAGTTATGATAACTTTGTAGTCACCAAAGTCTCATACCTGAGAACACAGCACAGCATTAAAATTAAGTCTGACAAAAATACATTTGTTCAGGTGATCATTAAGGCTGTGAACCATCTGACAGTATCCAGACTATCTAAATAACTTTTTATGAATATGAAAAGTACAAATGTGAGTACATCTGAAGTCTAGTAATAATCCCTCATTGTGCAGGAAAACTGTGCATTTAACAGTAAAGTTTTACTTTATACCACTTAGTTCTGCATAAAAGCATCAGCAATTGATGTTATTAAAAAGAGTAGTTCAAGATAATAGGAGAGCTTAGCTTAGACAAATCAAGCAGGGATATTCCTTTGGACTGTCAGGCTACAGTGGCAAGACAACTCTTGAAAAAAAAAGCATTGCCCTCAAATTGGATATCTAGCATAGTTCTCTGATGATCCCCAGTCTAAAACTGACTAAAACTGAATGCAAACCTTGTTATAGCAAATAATATAAATCTATATCTATAAAAATCTGAATTATAGTAATAAAAAGCCTCCGTTTGATGTTTGTCTCATCTTCTCAATGCTATCTGTCTATAGGGTCTGGTAAGATCTGGCTGGATGAGCTACGATGCTTAGGAACAGAGTCTGATATCTTTGACTGCTCTCACGGCGGACTTGGCGTTAACAACTGTGGACACAATGAGGATGCCGGAGTGCAGTGTGTCTAGATTTAACACCCTAAAGAAAAATGTTTCAACCGTTAGGTCTGATAAACATGCAGTAAACGCAGACTGGCAGGCAGACACACACACACACACACACGCACATTTACTGTATATACTGTATACACACATATCACACAAATCTCAATACTAGGAATGTAAGCAGAAAACAGTTACTAATGATGATCACAGCTGGATCTTATTACATTATTCTTAAAGCACAGAATAAATAGCATTCAGTTAAGTTTTACTTTATTACTAAACATATTAGCTCAAATGACTATACTGTCAAGAGAAGACTGTGATAATAAAACTTTTTGTGCTCTAATATGCTCAGGCATAAGTTCTCTACCATGAATTCTGCTGGTTATCAATATTTCACAAAAGAGATTTTGCAGCGGCCGTCTTTTGGAGAAAAGAGGCAGTTGCTATGTCCTCATCAGTCCCCATCCTCGTCCATCTCAGCACTCTTGCCTGCAGCGACATGCTTGCCATCACCTTCTGTCCATTGCACATCACCACAGATGACTTTGTAGAAATGGGTGAAGATTAAGAGGTCACATTCAAGAATAAAGCAAAGAGCCGTGCTGAGGATTTTTTTCTTACAAAGTTGGCTCTTGTTTTTTCTGATATTAAAATGTCTCTTGGAAAAGGTTTTATTGCCCTGCCTTGTACTAGTTTTGGTTCAGTCTCATGCATGTCAGCAACCTAATTTCCTGCAGGAAGACATTTTTTTGTGGAAAACACCAATTATACATGACCAGTCTTTTCTGAAACTACAATTATTTAAAGGACAAGCTCACTCTGTTTGCTTTTACACCCACACTAAGGACATCAACAGTTTGTTTCCTTTCTTTCCACGACATGTTTTCATTTAGATTTGATTAGTTTATTTCATTTAGTTCTGCTCACGTTATATATGTATTCATATTCCTCTATATTAAAAGTTACTTTGTTCTTCTTTTCTCAACCATGTACTTCGTTCTGGCTGTTTATATCACTATTGTGTTATTTTTGCCTCTGCTTTTTTGTTTGATGTATGCACTATATATGTCTAAGGAAGAATGCATCACATTTGCACCTGGAAAAAATATCACGACAGCTCTCTTGTCATGTAGTAGTATATTTTACTAGAGCCTCCAAGATTTCTCTAAATGGAGTGATTTTGTAATCAGTACACCAGGTCTGAGATCAGTTGTGTAGCTTGTGCACCCTCACATCAAGATGACAATTAAATGGAAAAAATGTCTTGTGGTTTTAGCAACATCGCAACTTTTACCTGCAAATAGTTTAAAGTGCAGTTCCATAAAGCATGACTGACTCCATTTATTAATTTACTATTACAATGAGAACACTGACTTTTTTACATCTACCTGTCTGCTAAACAGGGAAGACCACCAATGTTATTCATATAATGTGTCCCTGTAGTATCACTGATTTCTATATTTGTGTAATCCTTTTCATCATCCAGGTTATAGAAGATTTCTGTGAATAGGAATAAGACTATTATAAGAGTATTGTGCATGGTTTATTACCTCTTAGTCATCCATTTCACAGTGGTGTCTGCTCTAATTAGCCAGCTCAGTCATCTTTATTGTGAAAAACTTTTTTTGAAGATACTCTCCAGCCAAGTTGTCGCAATTCCATCTGGTTGCCAATGGGGCAGATGAGATCCAAGATTGATAAGACATTCTTATATAAAAAATGAATTTCTAGTTTTAATCATGAGCAGTTGAGCTGACTGATGAGTAGGTACAAATAGGAATTCAGAGTGAGACATTTAATTTCAGGACAGAGCTGCTGTAAATGGACTGGCCACATTGAGAAAGTGAGGCGTTGTGACAGCACAACCGGAGCGCGTACTTACCGGCCAGATGAGAAAGGACTTGATTCACAGCCTATCCATCTGCCTGATTTTCCCTTCAGGGGATGGCAGCCTGAGTCACACTGCCATCACACTAGCATGCGTCCCTTTTTTCTCTGTCCTTCTATCTGTATGCAGAGGGACAGCCCGAAAATGGGAACAGGAGAGGCGTATTAAAACTACAAAGTGCTGATTATAATTCAGCAGCCTTGTCCCCCTGCTCCTCCTGGGGCCCCTGCTCTGGGTGAAAGCTGGAAATAAACATGAGGCAGGTCTCACTCCGTTGTTCATTAGCCAGACCAACCCCAGGTCACCAATCCTGCTCCTTGGCCCCCAGACCACTGCCTGTAATTGAGGGCTGATGTGGATAAATAAATGATAGGAGTGAGGGAGGGGGTCGGGAAGAGAAGGAACGGGTGATAGAATGGGTAATGGGTAATGAGCGTGCCCTCACTGTCCTCCTCACCTGTGTGAACCACCTCAGTACTGTTGCAGACTCTCTGAGCAGCCGAGACGTTTAGGAAGATATTCATGAGCTATTACTGCATATTACTGGCTCCTCTGAGCCACCACAGAGAATCTCACTCTCAGCGCTGGCTGTCTCCATTGTGTTGGAATGTGTGAAGGAATGATGGGTGGGAGGGTTACTTCTCTTATATCTCTAAGTTTGACTTTGTACATTCTATATATTAAAATTAGTGAGTTTCCTTCATATCATGATGAACAAACACAGAGTTTTCATTAAACCTGCTTTGTGGAACAGACCTCAGTCTGACATTGGCTTTATATTTTCATTTTCATCTCCTTGAAAGGCATCTAGCTCAATGGCTCAACAGGATTCATATCAGTGCATTCAAAAATGTTTGGAAAAGAGGAGCATTTTTCTCACCTTTAGGTACAATAGCCTGTCAAACAGCCCTGAGCTGAGGGCTGAGGTAACAGCTTAGCGGTGTGTCCGTGACAAAGCTGTGTCCATGAGAGTGAGGCCAGCTGGATGGTCTTGCCACAGCACAGCGTCCTCCCAATGACAAATCATCGATCATCGTTCATCTCCAGCTGAGAGCCCGCTAGTGGAAGACAGGGTCAGGCACGTGCGTGAAAATGGGCTTAGCCAAGACCCATCAAAAGCTGACAGTTCCCACCTTGCTGTGCATGCCAAAGGATCGCTGTAAAGGTAGCTGTTCTCCTTTGTTTCAATTGTCTGTCCCTCTTTATCAGCATTATAAAGCCACAGTCTATTTTTCTTTTCTGAAATGACATCTAATATAATCATCTAATCATCTAATATAATAATGCAGGTTTATGTTTGCAGCTGGAAAGACAATATACCTCATTTAAAATAACATCTACACATGTGAGCAAAACTGCAGAGCTTGTGGTCTCTATTCATTGGGACATTGTGAGTGAAAGAACGACTTTCTCCTTAAGTGGCATGCATAGATAGTCTGCCTCTCTCTAAAGGGGAAAATACAGACTTTTAAAGCTTAAAGCTTTAAAATAAGTCTGAGTAAGTTAGTTGGGAGGTTTTAAGTGTGATTGTAAAATGAAAAAAGAAATAACAATATGAGACATGAAACATCTCTGTATCTCCTGTATGTTGTATTTCCTAAACTTGTTCCACTCATCATTGGAATGCTAAATTTGAGTGTCTTGACGTGTTAACATTAATGTCTGTAAATTACTTTATAATTCTAATTACATAGCAGTGATACTAAACTTTTTCTGACAGATTTGTGTTTATTGAAACTAGCCTGGGAGGACTGAGCAGTAACTTTAAACTAGAAAATTTTTAACCATTTTCTCACCGCATCCCAGATCATGGACTGGTAGACATCCACAGTATCTCAAAATTGATGGCTGTGTTTACTGCACTGTGTACTACATAATATCTTACAGTCAATAAAGACAACTGTACGTATAATTACATAATAATATAATCTTATGGTTTATTCTGTTATAGCCGATAGTATCATGCTACTCTTACATAGAGGATTGACTGACTTTGCTGCTACTAATTACACCATTATGTCACTTAGCTTGAGGCAGTACTGCAATGGGTTAAGTTGTTGGTATTATATGTGTAGTGTTACTGCCTGTAGTTTGAGTTGAACTGCTTTGTGATTTCATACTAATTTATTTCCTCAGTGTAAATGTACTTATTTTCATCCCTGTGCTGCTGTCACATCTGTATTTTCCCCTGGTGATAAATAAAAGATTATCTTATCAGGTAGGTGTATTTGTGATGATAATCTATGATGTGTGATGATGCACAAGGTCCCTAACAATCGAAATTTAATAAAAAGGTGCTGACAATAAACTGAATGTTGAATTATAATATATCACACTAGGGTTATTTGAGGACAGAGAGGAAGAACAAGAGCAGAGAGCAGAAGACCTGGTGGCCTGGCAGGGTCTCCGGAGATGACTTGGTGAGACACAGCTGGTAACAGGATTGGCAAATTAGATTTGGCTTCAACTGTTGTCAGTGGACACACACACACACACACACACACACACACACACACACACTCACACACACACACACACAGTGTCCTACAGTGCAGGATAAAAACTACTGTCAGTGTCAACATTGCATAACAGTCAATTAACACCATTATCTTTTACCCTCAAATGAAATCACTGTGGGCGACAGCGCTGGTAGGGGTGACCATCTTATGTCACATAAATGAATCCCTCAGGAAAGAGAAAACAAGGTTTCATTAGAGCTTGGTTTGAGACGTTGAAATTTTTTTCTTGAACCAATTTATACCATACCATTTATGAAGCCCAAAGAGCAGACACTACACAGTCAAAATCAGTTACTTTAATGAACCTCATTTTTTTGTGATGTAATGTAAAAGAAAACAAAACAAAGATGCCAGATTGTATTTACGTTGACAACTGTCAATGTGCAGTAACTATTTGTGAAAAAAAAATCGAAAAGAGAACAGCCTCTAGGGGCCAGGGACCTCTCCACTTACCTCTCTGTTGACTTTATGCAAATGCATGCTCTTCACCTTTATTTATATATCTTTTTTTTTTTTTTTGCAAATGTTGCACTTTTTGTGAATAATATTGGAAAATTATGGCATGTGACTACCAGTCACTCATCGAGATAGGGAAATGTTTCCGACCACACAAACGAGCAAGACCATCTTTACTTTCATCTTTGCTGCCACCTCAACACTGAAGAGAACAATGCTGACTTTGAACCTGGGTGTGGATACTTCTGAATCGCTTGTGAGACAACAGCAGGGTGCATGGGCTGCTGCTGGGGTGGGTATGGTCCTTTAGTATTCAGGCACATCACCTCATTGTTATCGCTGATGCTCAGTAGATAGGTACCAAAATGTGCCATTTCTGGCTGGTTTTAATCACACACTGCAAATGCCTCCAATCATGGGCTGTGGACATCCCATGATAATTTAAAATGTTTCTGGTCAAAATGCTTGATGCCATGATGAAGTGTGTGATGTCTATAACATGCTTAAGAATCTATTAACTATTCACTCTTTGCCCTTTCTTCTAAAATCAGTAATCAGCTCCTTTGTTTTGTTGATGCAGAGCAGGTGGTTGTGAATCATGTAAGATTTTGCATGATGTGAATTTTCCTCCCTATTTGTAATCCGGCTTATAGGCTCCCATACTGAACACTAGAGAAGAGCAGGTGTGACCACCAATCTGAACTGTCTGGGGTCTGTTCTACATTACGATAGAGGTATTGTTATCTTCAGAGTGTATGAACACTGAGTGGGGGGCAGTAGAGATGACTTCCAATGTGCATCCACTGTTCTGAATTCAAACTAGTGAGGCTCCAAGCTGGCTGAGATGTTTTCTCTGGCGTGCTGGAAAACTAATTTCCCAAAGCACAAAGGGGTGAGTGCCACAGGGCGTTTTTAGGTTCAAGGCACATAAAGGGTGCTCTAAACATGGCATGAGGGTGAAGCAAGGAACTGAGTGAACATTTGGCATGTAAAATCTTGAATTTCTAAGTGGAGGGAGTAATTATCTTTGTTTGTTTGTTTATTTGATTTAGTACAGTTAAAGTGATGATTTCATATCTTTATTTTTAATGCGATCAGCTAAAGGTGTGTTATTTAGAGAGGCAGTCAAAGCTGGGAACAAGAACAGGCCGCATGACAAGGACTCAAAGGTGTACCAAGATAATGCATCTGTCCCTGACTCACAGAGCGATTGACAATATTGGGCATATATTAGGAGCCCAGTAATATATCAAACAATTTGGAGCTGACATGCTTCCTGACTTTTTGTATATTGTTGTGTTTTCTTTGATAGTCAAGGTGACTTATGATTTTTGATGCAGCAGTTGGAGCCAGAGGAGTCCTGTGTGCACTACTAATATAGTGACAGTTTTAGAAAATCTGACAAAAAGTCCTTTTAGTAGAATTGGCATGTTCTCCTCAACATACACAGTAGTTTATTTTGACAATAAATACACTGTATGTGATTTATTTGTAGCTTAAATTAGTTCCTAAAATCATCTCATGTTTGAGTAACATTTGTGGAAAAAAATGACTGTGTATGTGAGTGAATATTTTACTTTTTTCCACTCTGGTGTAAATAGGGATTGCATGTTAAATGCTTGCTAACTATAACTAAATGGGTGCATATAAAGGGGGAATGTCAGCATTAATTATTCAAATACTGCTGTGTAACTCCCAGATTTTCAGGCCAATTAGAAGAACACCAAGTTTCCAGTTTTATCCCGAACTCACTGCTTCTTCGAGGTTCAACTGACCTGTGACTCCTGTTGTACTTGCAGCCAGGGTACCAAGCAAGGGTCCAATTCAGCCAACTAATCAAATAGGGTTCAAATGTTGCTCATTAGAAACCCTCATAAGCTATGCAGTGTGCCACTGCTAACCTTTGAGACTGGCCCTATGGGAGGGGCACTCTCATTTGTATACAATGCTTGTCAATGATAGTGTTAAAGGCCACCCAAACAGCACTGGTGGTGAGTGGAGAGATGGGGAGGGTGTTAGAAACAAGTAGTGTCATTATACATAAGTGTTTCCCCAGCTGGGTAAATTAGCCTCCAAATGCACTTGTCTCAGACATTTGAGTTCCGTCAAGTGCAAAGTAAGCACTATGGCTTCTTGCTCAGTTTTCTTTAGACACTAGAACCCCAGATTTTATGGTCACCATTAATCTTGTATTTAGCTAAAGGTAAGTTTAAAGATACACTTAAACAAACATACAGTGGTACCTTGACTTACGAGTGTCCCAACTTATGAGTTTTTTGAGATAAGAACTGTCTTTTGGCTGAGTTTTTGCTTTGAGTTGCAAGATAAATTCAGGTTATGAGGCAGCTTCAGATATCCCACCGCTATTTGGCGCAGTGAATACCACAGTGAACGTGACAACATCTACCCAGCATCCCACGTCTCACTGGTTCACTTTAAATGGTTAGCTTGCAGTGGAAGCATCAGTGTTGTGCTCACATTTGTGCTTGCAGTTATTTAGCAAAACCTTGTTTTCCAACCATGGGTCTGAAGAAAGTGAGTGAGAGGGACAGTGCTGAGATGAAGAAGTGGATGTGCATTGAATTAAATAAAGAAATTATCGAAATATCGAAAAAAAAAGTATGCTGTTCATATATACTAATATTCTTTATTTAAAAGCACATCCCTCTTATTTAAAAACATTTAACATTGTAAAAATAATTGAAATTGTGTTGTTTTTTGGGGGGTCGGAACGAATTAATGGCATTTCAGTTCATTTCAATGGGGAAAACTGATTTGACATACAAGTAATTTGAGTTACGAGCTCCATCACGGAACAATCAGAACAGAGGATCTGATGGAACTTCAATCAATGCTCCTGCATGCTCTGTTTCACTGCACATGAGATAACTCATGTGAACAGAATGGAAGATTAACAACAACTGAATGACAGACTAACAAGAAAACAACAGTTTACATGAAATGTCAGAAGACGGAAGAGTAATGAACACAAAAAATGACTTAAATAGAAAGAATTAGACCATGTGACACGTGAGGAGAGGCACTGAAGGAGAATCCACCACACCCATTTCCAAACAACCAATTAGAGTCAGGAAAAGTAGCTGATAAAGAGTCAATCAGTGCTGCTGTACAGCTGCTCTCATCCACCGCACATGTTGCGACTACTAGAACCAAAAGTCGCTGAGAGGCTGAGGCTGGGTAGTACGCTGTTTGGACGACGCGCTTTCAAAAGAATGATTCACTGAATGAAGATTACGTTTAACATAATTTATTTAAGAAAAACAAACAAATGATGATAATGTGCACAAAATTAAATACAGCGATTGGTGAATAAAGTGGTCAACAAAAAATACGGCGCCCCACTCCTCACTCCTCTCTCCTTTGTTCCAGCAAACAAAAAAACCTGTGCAGGTG